>LGSM01000122.1:0-67981 GCA_001314345.1 Phytophthora multivora | reverse complement strand
CCGAAACCGGCGGCTTTGCGGCACGGCGTTTTCTCTGCTTGTTGGCGTCCGTCTCCGCCTGCTCTTTCTCCAGCAGCTGCCTATAAGCAGCAACCTTGCCCATGGGCGGTGGGCGCAGTGCTCCAGCAGGTCGGGGAACGCGTTCAGGCCCCCGTTGACGCTGCGGCGCCTCTCCTCCGAAGTCTGTGTCTGTAGCTCGGTCTCCCGCAATGAATGCTCGGTGCTCAATCAGTGCTCGTTGGCGGGCGTCTGGTCCCAGCCCTGTCAGTCGCGCCTTGAAGGCTTCCGACTCGCGCCGGGTCTCGCTCCTTGGTGCCATTCCCTATTTCCGCGCTTTTTTCGAACTGAGTGATTTAGGCCACTCGCTTAGGATGGAGCAATCAAACCGGGTGTCCCTAGGCGGGAAGACATGACCTGTTCATGTGCTGAGACTGACTATCCTACGCTCGTTTTTGCAAGATATCAACCTACCCGCGTGCAAAACTACAGAACCCTTGCAAAACGAGCAGTCCATAACATGTTGTATTTGACAACATGTTATGGAAAAGTGCGCAAAGCGATGTTGTAATATACAGCCGTAAGTGTTGGAGGGTTAACAGACCTGAGAAAGAGAAGATCGAGTTATTGAAGAGATGGAAGGCAGCTCCAGAATGGGACAGCTGTGATGAGGCAGCGAGACACTTGGGAGTCAAGGTGTCAACCCTCCGTGGCTGGAAAACGAAATACTGGGACAATTTGGGCACCATGGTTGGGTCAGATCGCCAGCGAAGTAGGGGAAAGACCCCTCCCGAGCCGAAGCGCAAATTCAAACCGTACGAGGACAGGGTCCTCTCGTATTTTGATAGCTTTGTCGAGGAAGGAAAATGCAAGTTTTCAGATTTGCTCTTTTACTGCCAAAACATCAACGAGTTTGTGAAGGAGTATCCTGAGGGTAGTGGCCAAGAAGCATGGGTGACACGCTTTATTAAGTACTACAAAAAGCCTGGCGGCGATGCTGTTTTGGACTGTGCTGAAGCCAATTCAAATCCAGGAGGTGCTAATTCCGATGGTGGTGAAGCTAATCGAGACCGAGGTGGTGCTAATTCGGAGCGAGGGAGTGCTAATTCGGAGCGAGGCGGTGCTAATTCGGACGGTGGTGGTGCTAATTCGGACAGTGGTGGAGCTAATTCGGACAGCGAAGACTCGAATTCGGTATCTGATGAAGGCGGGAATGACTCGGAAGGTAGTTTGTTCGAGCTAGACACTGGCGTGGAAAAAGAAGCTGCTTCCGCGTTGACCCAGCGATTTTTCAGGAAGCGATACCCGAAAGGCAAAGTGGTGGTGGAATGGTCTTCTGGAGACAAGTAGGTGGCAGTTTTTCCAGGTGATCTCAAAAGTTTGCGTCCTGGTCAACTTTTGACAGAGACTTTGTCTATCGCTATATGAGCCCTACTCCCAACATAGTGTGCGTCTGTGGAACCGCTTTGTACAGAACAATCGAACTGGCGTGGGAATCAAAGGAGCCGGCGAGTACTGAAGATTTCGACCGGACCGCCTATTCACATGTGATATTAATTGTCTCCAGTGTGAACCACTATAGTCTCCTTATTGTTGAGAACGCCATGCAAAATGGAGCAACTGGAATGCTCCATGTGGATAGTTTGAAAGGCGCACACGATTCAAGTTACGTATTCAATATGATGAAGTGGTTCCTGGGCAAACAACGAAACAAATACGCCGGTGTATCTCCAGAGACTACCTACAATGCGGCTGTCTTCAACACAAAGCCACAACAATCAAACGGCGTTGATTGTGGACTTTACGTTTTACACGACATGGAGAAACTAGAGAACGACATTTTGGTGCCGAGGAAAAAGCCACCTGCTACACCAGTAGCTTATATCGAAGAGTATCTAGGTGAATGGATGTCAGGGAATTTTACGGCCAGGTCTGCAGCAAAGTATCGCAACGTGATGCATCAGAAGATTACTGACGCTGTCGAACAAGGTAAATAGTAAGTTAGTTTAATTGGCATGAAAAATAAAATCTCTTGCTACATACAGCATCTCGATTTAATAATGAGTTACTTCTCCATCCTTCAGGTACGCCGTGTGGCTGCGCTTGCTTTCACACAAGCCTCCTTTTCGGTCTTTTGGGCCGTACACACGCGCAGGCTTGCCCCAAACTACCGTGCGATCTTCTACTCCCGCTGCGATGCTGTATTCCGCGTCCAGGCCCGTTCCGATGGTTGTACGATCGAATTCGTTTTCCAATACGTTTCGGATCGCGTGTTGTTTTGACATTTGACGCCTACATTCTGACCATCAACCGGGTTTGGTTTTCGCTGACAAGCGTCCATTGCTGGCGAACTCCAATGGCAACCACGGCCCCCTCGACTACTTCCGAACCCATGGCACTCGACAGACGCGTTCAGCGGATGGGTGACCGACCATTGGGAGACTACCGTCGATGATTCGTTTGGTACATACGCCGAGCAATCGACCCAACTTAAGCATTGCAGGCTGTTGATTGTGACGCGCTAGGCCTAACCGCGAGGTCTGGTGCACACCACGGCGCTGACACCCATTTTGGAGCGCAGGGAGAGTAGGCGTAGGCGATATTGGTGTCGGTCGCTGTTGTTGTCGTGGGTGGCGGATGGTACGGAGCGTCGTGAGAGAGAGTAGGGAAGCAATGTAGGATGGCTAGTGGCGCGTTGTGGTGCGTGCATGCGTTGTGTGTGTTCTAGGTGGTGAAAATGCGAGTGGTTTGGTGTGTTGTAAGAGCCCCTATAGCTCAGTGGTAGAGCACCCGCTTAGTAAGCGGAAGGTCGGTAGTTCAATCCTGCCTGGGGGCAAAATGCTTGCATTCGTTTCGCGTGCGCACGCTCCGCGTGTGGTTCGTGATCGAGGCGTGTTTCCACGCCGTCTTTGCTCTTTTGCGCTTGCTTTCACACAAGCCTCCTTTTCGGTCTTTTGGGCCGTACACACGCGCAGGCTTGCCCCAAACTACCGTGCGATCTTCTACTCCCGCTGCGATGCTGTATTCCGCGTCCAGGCCCGTTCCGATGGTTGTACGATCGAATTCGTTTTCCAATACGTTTCGGATCGCGTGTTGTTTTGACATTTGACGCCTACATTCTGACCATCAACCGGGTTTGGTTTTCGCTGACAAGCGTCCATTGCTGGCGAACTCCAATGGCAACCACGGCCCCCTCGACTACTTCCGAACCCATGGCACTCGACAGACGCGTTCAGCGGATGGGTGACCGACCATTGGGAGACTACCGTCGATGATTCGTTTGGTACATACGCCGAGCAATCGACCCAACTTAAGCATTGCAGGCTGTTGATTGTGACGCGCTAGGCCTAACCGCGAGGTCTGGTGCACACCACGGCGCTGACACCCATTTTGGAGCGCAGGGAGAGTAGGCGTAGGCGATATTGGTGTCGGTCGCTGTTGTTGTCGTGGGTGGCGGATGGTACGGAGCGTCGTGAGAGAGAGTAGGGAAGCAATGTAGGATGGCTAGTGGCGCGTTGTGGTGCGTGCATGCGTTGTGTGTGTTCTAGGTGGTGAAAATGCGAGTGGTTTGGTGTGTTGTAAGAGCCCATATAGAGATGTGATGTTACGTTGTAGATTGGTTACACTTCCTATCTTATAAACCCAAATGCAGAAGTGTTATACCTCTGCAAAACACAAGGCCGAACTGCAGATGTGCTACATTTCTGCAGCCTATAATCCAAACTGCAGAAGTGTTACACTTATGCAACCTCTTAATAAAATGACACCTTCGAGAACTATGAACCGAACAACTGAAGTGTTGCAAAATTATAAAGATCTCAAGTTGATTAAATATTCGACTTTTAAGGCGTATTTGTTTATGAGGCTTGACTTAATCTCTGCTAAGCCGGATGACTATTAACGTATCCCCAACTACGTGGAGGCGCAACCTCGTGTATGTACGGCTCTGAGGTTCGATCTGGTAACTGAAGCTCAGTTCTACGACGGTCAATCAGTAGAGGTGGTATTTGGTTCCTGTGCTGGTTTCGAGAATGTTGCAGTTGTGCTTGTAGTCCAGGAAGAGTTCTCCACGCTGTCGCGTCGATCTCATTAGAATTTGAGTAATAAACCACTGATGCATTATGTTGAATCGGTGGAGTGCTAGGGTGGTTAAGGTCCATTCGTTCCGCATATGTCGGTTGCGTGTGGTCCCTGATGCGTCATGGTTTGCTCGATGAGATGCCGCAGTCCTGCGCTTTTTCGAAGTGTAGCTGGTGGTTGAATTCTAGGTCGCCAACTTGAGAACTTATCTCTGTATATCCACCAATGTGGAGCGAACGCTGTAGGTAGAAGCTTGATAACCCCATTAGCTCGAATCATATCGATCAGTTCATGTACACACGGCCGCCCATGTACCACACGAATGGTTCCAGTACATTTATCCAAGATATGATTTTCAGTAAGTACTTACAAAACCTCTTTCCACAAATTGTCTGTTTGACGGAGAGCCCAACTGTGATTATTCGCGCCACCTGAGAATACCGATCGTTTTGAAGCGCGTAGGGCAAAATCATGGCATCTCTACAAGATCGAATTCTAACAGCACTTGTGTTAGCTACCCACCAAGGCAACATCCGTTTAAATACAGTTAACAGGTCCCCATTATTATTTCGTATCCACCTCTTACATTGTGCGTGCGTACCCTCGACAGCGGATGTATCACGGTAACCGTAGTGTCTGTATTTGTTAGCCCAACAGTGTACTATTTTGTGCTTTGAATTCCCACCAATGTATTTCCAGTGATGGGCTCCTAGTGATGGGCTCAGCTTTTTCAATTCGACACATTGAGACGTAACCTCCACTTCTGTAGTCGATTCAACCGTCTTATAGAAGCACTTCATAAACACTTTTGTCTCCAATGTGTTTTGATGTTTGTCCTGTCCAGGAAGGGGATTCTCCACAAGAATTTGGCCAAATTCTCGACGTTGTCGAGCCAACACGTTCTGATTCAAGTCTTATGGTGGGTACCGTAGGGAAAACTGAGGCGCGACCATTTAATATCGCTAGTTAACGATCACTTTAGCGAGTGGAACTTCATGTACGACCATCATTTCACGCAATATCTCTAAAAACCACTGAAAATCAGAATCCTTTTGTCCAGGAAGGAAACATGGAGCTACTGGAAGGCCAGTATTCATACCAGTTATCGAGATGACACTAACAAGCGGTAGATCGTATTTGTTTGTTTTGAATGTCGCATCCAAAATCAAAACATCACAATGGCCCTTGTACAACAGCGTTGTAGCAGGATGCGCCCACATAAGATATTTCAGCTCATTTGAAGAGGAGGCAACTTCGTACCGAAAGAACAATTGTGATGCTCCAGTAGACGAAACAGTGCCTCTGTAGGCGTTTGAGTAGCAATAACCTGGTTTCGAGCCCTCAATTTGGAGTTGCTGATATGTTTTGGGAGCACTAAGGCTGCTGGCTCGTTGTGTAAAATTGTTGCACGAATTTGTGCAACAGGTATCCCCGCAGCAGATTGCCCTGAAATAGAATCATCTAGACTGGCAGTGTGACCTACAGCTGAGGCGTTTGCAGCTCGTCGCCGGTGGGCGGCATGGACTCGTACATCCGCGGACGGTGGATGGTTGTGAACGCTACTATTTTTTCCGGTGTACTCAATTTTCCACGAACCTCCAACGTCCTCCTTAGATACAGCACGTATCTTGCCCCGCATAGGGCAGCCAGAGCGTTTAGAGCTTCTCATCGTACGCTTTCGTTCGCTGTCGAGTAGATATTGTGTACATTTAGGTTTTCCGGCCCGATCGCATTCATAATTGAGAGTCCAGATCACCTTAGTCCCGTTCAAATAGCGGACTCGACGGCGAGAGACGTTGTAATTGTGTTGTAATGTCCACTCATGTAAGGCAGCCTCTGCAGCATCGTGGGATTTATACACAGCTTCTGGCGGTGGAGGAATAATATGATCGTTGTCACCTTCATTGAATCTCCTCGAAAATCACTGCAAAGGATTACACCACCCCTATCCGAAGCGGAATTATCGCTTTGTAAGTCGTTTTCCAGATCATGGTCGATTGTCTCTGTGTCTTGTAGCACGAATAGTTCAGGAGCATGTTTCTCTTCTTCGTCGAGTTGATAATTGCATACTAAGTCGAGAAGTGATGAATCAAAACTGCCGGTTATATTGTCCTCTAAGGCAGCGCTCTGTGTCAAATCGTCGTCTACTGGAGAATCTTCGTTTGAAAGATAGTCTGGAAATCCGAACTCGTAATCCATTTGTGCACTCTCATCGACTGACGCGTTGTAGTCTTGGTAGGCTAATGTGCGCTTCATTTCACCCTCCAAATCAGTTTTGATCGCGCCCAAACTCCAGTCGTCTTCGTCCGTATCGCGCACGTGACTACAGTCACTACACACCGCTGGTGTGGGTGATACAGCGGCACTCGAGCCTTGATACACAGGCGACGCAATTCCACTTGGCGGCGATCGTTCGGTCATAATGGTTTACTGGGATGTATCGTAGCCTTCGTTCGCCTGCCTGGTCGCTTTCTCTCTTTGAAAGTAACGCCAACGGTTGGAATATAAATAGTTACGCTTGGACGCAAGTTTGGGCAATTTGCGCGGCTACCCATTTACTGTTACCGCGGATGCATGCCTCTTTTGCATGACAGCTGGATAACTCAAATGTTCAGTCTCTTGCGAGGACCCTCCTGATGAGGGCTCTCCTTAGCGATTCCCCTCATCGCCCGGGTCCCCAATTTTATGTACCCCGGCTTTTTGTGTCGTTGTATAAGTCTAGATTGTGTGGTAAAATTTGCTTATTAATATTGTCGATTCGATTTAAGATTTCCAAGGTCGATTGGGCGAATCGCCGGGGCCAAATCGCCGCCCAATTGCCAGGTCTACCATAAACATTATTTATTCTATCTGACGAGTGCGCACTCGAGCAGTGTGGAATGAAGAACCGGGAACTCTAGCAGCGAGTGCGGAAGGAAGAACCAAGATCAGCGCGCAATGGAGAGATCGCTGGAGAGCCAAGACCAACGTCCGGCTGTGGAGTCATCGCCAGGTCACAGTCGTCCGCCACGTACGAGATCACACCCTCGCTTCTAACCGAACCCTTTGACGACGCGCCCGCTGTCGCGTGAGACTCGCTCTCTCGGTGCCAACGCACTCCCCGTGGCGACCGAAGAAAGTCAATCCATTGCGGAAGAAAACCAAGAGTTCCTCTACCAGTTGCTGGTGAAGCCTATCGTGAAGACTACTGTAGGACAGCGTGATACGTCTGGCAACGCGCTGCTAGACACTGTCAAGAGTGGAAACTCGCTCGAAGAGATCGTCCAGCAGCTTTGGAGCGAGTTCATTCCTCGGGTGAAGGGTCGAGCGGTGAAGACGGATGGCGTTTGGGCCATAGAGGAGCCCAACATCTCGGAATGGTGGAATGTGCTGCAGTTTAAGGTGAAGAAGCACGGCGTGGACGTCTCCAATACTGAGTCCGCGTGGAATCTGTGGCTGGTCAAGATGCGTAGACAGACAGTGAAGCTGCTGATCTATGCGTATGGTGCTGATATCACGAGGGCCCAAGATCTAGAAGGATTCAGGGCAGCTCACGCCGTACCAGACACAGATCGAGCGGGAGCACCGTCAGAGCAGTCGCTCAGAGATGTGGTGCAGAGTCTGAAGGAAGCTTGGAATACTACATTCCAAGTGGAAGATGTGGTGTGGCGTCTGTGGGGCAATCCTGCCACGAGGAACCTAGACCGCTCCACGTGGGATGCGTTGATTTAGCAGCCTCCTCCTCAACAACTGGTCCATCTGTTCAGGCCTGCAAGCACAAATGTGGGGGTTTTCGTCGCCGACTTAGCGGAATCCACGAACGTGGCCTTGGACTGTGTGAACGGGTCTTTGCAAGACTATGAGCAGCCACGTTGTGACTGGGAAGCCTTTGATCAACGCCTGGATATACACAAGGCAAACCTCGAAACACGCAAGACTGTGATCGTCGCCTTTATTCGAGATCTCGCTCCACCATCACCGTCGTCCGTGCAAGACCCTATGGTCCGATTGGAGAACGCTGAGGACGTCGATCATGCGGATTCGATGCTGGCGTTTCCTCCGACCTGACTCAAGGCAAGGTTAGCGTCGAAGATCCGGTGCATATATTTGGTAATTGGTTACGATACTGAGTCTAACTCCTCGAAATCCAAATTGCCTTCACTGCGTTCACCGGTATCGAGTTGTGGAGCGAGTCGACGTTCATTTGAAAGTCGGCCAACTGGATTAAAGTTTCCCCGAACGCTCCAGCCACAGTGCTCGTATACCTTGCTCATGACGAAGTTTTCAAAGCGCCGAAACGTCTGAATGACAAATGGAAGTAAGTCCCTCTTGCTTGACTCAGCGTAATGACGCTGAAACAAACGCTTCATGTAGCCGAACATGAACTCAATGGGATTAAAAAATGGGCAATATGTCGGGAGAAACATGGGGACGACGCCAACACCTCGCAAATAGGTCGCAATCTCGGGGTGGCGGTGAATCGAAGCACCATCAAGGATCCAGACACTGTTTCTGTCAGGATGCAGCTGAGCTCGCGCTTGCGAAGAATACACGAAACGCTGGCAGTTATCTGTGAACAATACGCGGTCGAAAGTACCTTCCGTATTAAAGTAATAGATGATTCCATCCACGTTGATGAATGCTGGCACTGAAATACGCGGCTTTCTTTCAAAGTCACCTCGGATCGCGACCTTCTTCCCACAGAGAGCGTATCATCGCTTACGGATCATGCCTCGATTGTCGAATGAGACTTCATCGAGAAATACGAGGTTCCGATGGCTCCATTTCACCTGGCTGAGTTCGTCAATAAAGCGATAGATGTCCTGCTCCTTGATGTGCATCGCTCGCCTCTCCAGCACCTTCCTCGTCAGCCCTTGCTCGTGAATAATTCGCCAAACCGACGACTTCGAGATGGAAGTGTGGTACAGTTTGCGACGTATTGATGTTACAGACAAAGTAGAGTTACAACGAGGTTTTCTATAAAACCACAATGTGCGATTCCAATACAAATTTCTAGCCAATTAGCACACGCATTGTTTGTGTGGCAATCCCATTCATGAAGACTCAGCGCAATGGAGGAGGGTGTTGCGGCCCGCCGTGCATGGCGTCTTCAGGACGATCTTACTTTAGCTGATGAAGCGTTCTTCGTTGAGTCCAGCTCTGAGAGCGAGGATACACTGCCCCAGCAGGGGTGCAGAACTCGCGCGCGCTTGGTCATCGCCGTGTGTATACAAATGCTTTCAATTTTAGTGTTCTACGCCAGCTATACGACGCATCGTCTATCACTGACGTCGCCCGTGTAAATAACGTCGCCAACTCGCAAAGCATTCATAGGTGGTTGAAACAAGAAGTTGACATCGTAAGTGAAAAACGTAGTGAGATAGCCGAGCGCCTAATTGAGGCGCGGGAGTCCATAAGCCGCGACACCATTCTGGAGAAAGCGGGCCTATGAATAAATGTAGATATGTTAATTGGTCAATATTAGTTGGTGTGATAAATATTTCGACCAATCCGCTGCATTGTAACATCTTTTTGTCTGAACAGGTTTTTCTCCTTTTCCATACTCAAGGAAAAACCTCGGTTGTAACATCATTACGTCGCAAACTGTAAACCTTTTTGAAGGCTGATTGGGCTTCGTCCAGATATGCGAGGGGATTCGTGTGGTAGAAATCAAAGCGTCATTGCACCTGTTCTTTGCTAAAAGTCCTTTTGGGGGCAGTTTGGTTTCGCTGAAACTCGCCATTTTCTTCGTAGCGTTCAATTCAGTTCCGAATCGTCCGCTCGCACTTGTTGAATACATGCGCTAGGTGCTGCTTCGAGTAGCCGAGCTTGTAGTACGCGTGAAGACAGTGATAGACTGTGTTCGGATGTGCATGCTGCTGGGTCACTGCTTCCTCCATTCCACTTGGTCTGCTTCCTGCATTCATTCTGCTTCAACTTCAACGAAGCATTATCGACCAATCAAAACGCTGCGTTGATTTATTTTTTGGTGCGCCAATTGGCAAATTTGGCTGGAATCGACAATACAATTGTTGGATATTGTTCACATAAATCTTGTGGTCCACACCCAAAAAAGTTTTAACCTTTATGTTCTAGCTGGGCATTTTACCATGTTCTTCCTAAAGCAGCTCTCTCGCGACTTGCTGCTGCACCCGATGCACTTCGGGCCCAAGCTGCATGACATCATCCGTCTGCGTCTGATTGAGGAGGTGGAGGGCACGTCCATGGGCAAGTACGGCTACGTCATCACGGTCACGGAGGTGCGCGACGAGGACATCGGCAAGGGCGTGATCCAGGACAACTCGGGCTTCGTGTGCTTTAACATTCGCTACCGCGCCATCCTCTTCCGCCCCTTCAAGAACCAGGTGCTGGACGCCGTCGTTACGGTCGTGAATCAACTCGGTTTCTTCGCGGACGTGGGGCCGCTGCAGGTTTTCGTGTCTCGACACGCCATGCCAACAGACCTGAACAACGGCTACGACCACGAAAGCAACGCGTGGATCTCGGACGATCGCGAGGTTGAGATCCGTAAAGGCTGCGGCGTGCGGCTCAAAATCATGGGCGTCAGCGTGGACGTCACGGAGATCGTAAGTGGATTTTTTTTTAAAGTCTGCGAGTGGTTGGCTAACAGTGTCTTGTTGTTCTAGAACGCGATCGGAACCATTAAGGACGATTATTTAGGCCTCATCTCATCCGACAACTAAGCCGCAAGCTCGGAGGGGCTTGAGTTGTTGATACCTGCAAGCAAAAACATAGTGCTTCTCACTTTTGGATTCATATGACTACATCTTTTGATGACGATGCATATTTTGTCTATACTGCAGACTGACGGAACTCTACGATAGCCTCTACTGACAGTCAGCTCTCTACAGCTCCAGGAAGCGTGTGGATTTCCGGTGCTCCTTTTCCAGAATCGGTTTGATGTCCTCCAGCAGCACATCCTCGATCTCGAAGTTGTGAGCCAGTTCTGCGTGAAGCTCGCTTTCAAATCTCTCACGGTTCGAGCATTCCTTCTTTAGCACGTCCTTGAGGGGACACAGGAACTCGAGGTGGCTGCGCTGCTGACGGTATTTGGGCTGGCGCGCTGGGTTCGTCAGGTATTCCATGTTCTTCGGGTCGAAGTCCCAGAGGAACGAGGTGTGATGCAGCCAGCGGCCCTTAGACAGACTCTGTGCATTGCCGCCGAACTTGCGGTCGTTAAACACGTAGTCGTCCTCCCGCAGCGAAAACTTCTGCATCATCAACAGCAAAACAAAAGTCAAGACTCTTGCCACTAGCAGAACGTCATGAGTGCATCTGCAGTACCAAGTCTTCGTTGCAAACTCGTGAGAAGAAGGGCGAGAAGAAGTCCTGAGACCAGGCCATGATCTCACGCGGGTACGGCTTGACCTGTGGGAAGTCCTCTTGCTTGCAGATGAAGGTGGTGAAGACCGTATTGTGGTCCACGATGACTGTGCCGCCTCCGCTGAAGCGCTTCAGCACCGGAATACCATCCCTACCAGTAAAGCAACAATATCGGTCACTCTTACCATCTACTAACTACAACAATTAGAGCAAAAACGCACCGCTTGACGGCGTCCTGGTGCAGCAGCTGGTCCGGTTTGCCAGAGATGCCCATGACGATGGTGGCTGGCGAGTGCTCGTCGTTGTAGATGAACCAGTTGCGCTGCGATTCGACACGAAAAAGCGCCTCCTCGATCTTCAGCTGCTCCTGGATGGGCGCCCGCAGACGCAGGAAGCTCATGAGCGGCTTGCGCGCTGCCTTGGTCGCCATAATTGCCCTCCAATCTTCGAGTGACTTCTGTGCTGCTTGGTGATGGATAATCTGTGCGTGTCTGGAGGCAGATATGACAAGGATAGAATCAGATCTGATACTATTTTATCCTGTATAAAATCCGAAAAAGCCAAAAACTTTTGACACGTTTGGCGACGATGATGGAGCCGCTGCTGCTGGCGGCTCGCGAGCTCGTACGGGGCTCTGTGGCGTCTCTTCCGGATGACTTCGAGGTGTTGGCTTCTTCTGCGTCTGAGACGCATCTGGCGGTGCTGTTCCGGTCCCGAACGAAGCAGAATTGCGTGCGTTTGGGAGTGTTCAAGGCGGACGAAGGCGTCAGCGCAACGGATTCAGAATTGGTCGATTTACTGCCGCAATCAGAGGCTTCTGCGTCTTCCCAGCACGATAGAGACAACTGGACGCTCGTGTGGAGTCCAGACCTCAAGTTTATTGTTGTCAGCGGTGGAATCCCGCGTGCTGAGAGCGAACCCGAAACTGTCCTATGGATATTTTCCCGTCCGAAGTGGCTGGCTTCTGAAGCTGCTACAGGCCCCCCACTACTGCTATGTATTGACCCATCT
This sequence comes from Phytophthora multivora, assembly GCA_001314345.1. NCBI lineage: Eukaryota > Oomycota > Peronosporomycetes > Peronosporales > Peronosporaceae > Phytophthora > Phytophthora multivora. The sequence continues at coordinate 55,570 of LGSM01000122.1, read as the reverse complement.
AAATACCTGCCTGCTAAACAGTGGAACCCTGTTACAAGCATCGTGAACGTGTTTTTCCCGACACAGAGCGGGAGCAAAGTGTTTGTGCTGTCCGAGAACGGAACGTGGCTCAGTGTGAGCGTACAACTAGCCAAACTGGCATTGGCTGCAATGGATCCTTCGGCCTCAGTAGATACTGTGGGGTTGTTTAGTATGAAGGTGGCGAAGAAGCTCACAGAGTGGCATGCGGGTGTCACATCGGCGTGCTACGACCCAGAGAGCTCTACTCTTGTGGTGGGTGGAGGGGTGAGAGACCCCAGTGCAGATCTCGTGGACAAGCAGGCATCATCGTTGAGTGTCTGGAAAGTTGCAGGTGACAAGGAAAACAAAGAAGTCGGAGAGCTGCTTGATTTCACGATGGTCGTCAAGGGCAAGAAGGAGACGTTAGGCGAGATCGAAGATGATGGCGAGCAGACCAATCTTGGCCTAAGTATTGCAGAGGAAAGCGGTGGCCTTCTGACAAGTGTGAAGAGCACTCTCTTTGCTCCTTTAAAGATGATGGTAGGAGGTGATTCGACAGAGACTCGAGTGATACGAGGCTCTATCCGTCACTTGGCAGTAGCTCCCAATGGAAATTTTGTGAGCATGGTGGATAATCTCGGACGGATAGCAATCCGCCAAATTGATGCTTGCTCGGACGTGTTGAAATGGCAAACGATAGAGGACGTGGTTACCAACACCCAGGGTGTTACAACGAAGCAGGTTGTGTGGTTAACGTCCGACCTGGTGGCGATCGTGCTCAGTAACAACAGCGTCGTTTACTCGAGGTTTATCGCTCAAACTGAGGAAGGGGCTGGACCAACCAGCAGCGACAGCGACAACGAGAGCTCGTCTTCTTCGGGGTGTTCCGGCCAACTCTTGCCTGTCCTTGCGAGGCATTTCCGACCTGCGACGACAAACAGCGTTCGAACTCTTGCTCTCACTGGAAATGTTGTTTCGTCGAGTAACAAGTACGGCACCGAGTTTACAGTGGTTGAACTTGTGACGACGAAGGATGTTTGGGCTGCGAATCAACTTCAGAGCTTGTCGTTAGAGCCATTTATCGAACTGCTCATGGATGCAGAGAAGTTTGAGGAAGCTCTTGCGACAGTTGCGTTGTGCGAGATGCGTGAAAACGGTGTAAACGCTGACGATATTCACCGCCGAATCTGGATCGATTTCAGACATCAGGCTGCGCGGATACACGAAGGTAGCGAAGCCCCAGAAGTTCGAGATCTTGTGTTTTTGTCCACAAAATCAAGGGTTTTTCTGGGAGCATTGGACCATTTACGGGCCATATCGGACAAGAGATGGGTGCTGAGCGAATGCTTAACGTTGATTGCCGATGATTCCAGTGCTAGCATGAAGAAGATTCTGGATCTTGCGTGGGATGCATGGACCCATCTGAATGACGGCGACGAGGTTGCAGTAGAACTTTCACAGGAGAAAGTGGATATCCAGCGCTATCTGTACCGCCTGGAAACCATGCGATTGATTCTGTGCGAAGAAGAAGGTGTATCGACCACGTCGGTGGCAGGCGACCAAATCTTCGACGGAGAGGCCTATGCGCTCTTTAAATCGTCATCTCTCTTGTTTACAGCGAAGCAGTTTGCTCGAGAAGGTCGTATTGGCGCGCTCACGGTTTTATTCCATCGACATGCGTGGAATTTACTGCCTCACTGGCTGGATATCCTCGAACAGGTCCCACCTTCTGTATCACCATCGACATACACACTGTTGCTGCCTGCAGTTGCAACTCAGGAAGACGATGACGGACAATTCTGCACGTTGAGAAGACCTGATGACCTTGTGGACGACAACGCCTGGGCTACCCCAGTTCCTCTTCTTCCAGAAAATCAAACTCAAGATCTGAACGAGGAAGAGCTGTCTGCGTATGAAGAATTCTCGAGTGTACAACGCGAAGAGCGCAATGCAGCTTATAGTGAGTGGTTCTCAAGGCGAATTCTGGCACTGGACGCACGCTACGGCCAGCTTCCTTTTGCGTATGAGCTGGGCCAACTGGCGATCAAGTCTCTAAGCGGATGGTCGTCCCTAGAAGCCAAGAAGCCGCTCGAGGAGTTGTTTCTGCACACTGAACGCCTCTACCAGTGCGTGTATCCGCTGCATCTCTCAGCCTGCTGCTTACTTCCACTAAGTGAGTGGATTTCCCTTTCGCTACAAGACCAAGCTTTGATTGTTGTTGGCACTGACGACAAGAAACTCTCAGGAGATACTGCACCAATTATCGATCGGCTAGATACAGTTTTTGTGTCTCAGCGCCGAGACCCGTATTCTCTGGATGAAATGTTCTCTAGTCTGGCACAGACCATGACGTCTAAGCCTTCATTGACAAGTCTGACGCTTGCAGCTCAGTTGATCCAGCGCAGTAACCCGTCAATGAGCTTCTCCAATCGCTGGATCCAGAGTAACGCGCGTCTCATTGAAACCGCGCTTGATGTCATGTACTCTGTTGACACTTCTCGTATCATTGGTGACAAGGTGCCCGGCGTGGATGAAGATGTTTACATGCAGAGTCATCTCGCGCTAGTGGAGCAGCTTTGGACGATTTTCCAGGCGCTACCTGTTCGAAAGGAGAATGACCCCCCGGATATTGCCCAGCTGCAAGTAGCAGTTGACGAGTTGGAAGATCTAATGGTGACTATGGAGGTGCTCAGTAAGTACGGCGTGGTTTCCTCCCCCAGCGGCCTGAAGTACCGGATGTTAGCAAGTGATATTGACGGTGGAAGTGGCGTCAGTGTTGGGCCCCATGGCTTGCTTGAGCAAATGTGTGATTTCGCTTTACCCGGTGAATTCTCGGACGACGAAGACGGTGGGGACGGAAATCAGTGGCTAGAAGTGCTTCAGGATGCGATCAAGCTGAAAGAGCATGCGTTTGGCGAGCGGTTGAACCAGGAAATGATTTTGGATGTGATCTTGAAGCACCTTCTCGCTCCTGATCGTGCTTACATGGACGCTGCTCAAAGTTTGGTGAACCATTGGATCGCTGCTGACGTTGAAGCTGTTGATCATGTTCTTGATGAGCTCCTCACGGCGATTCAAACTAAACTTGGTTCCGTTACTGGATACTCGGAGGATGCGAGTGCCAATACTACTCATGAATCTGCTCGGGGTTGCATCGGTATCGTTAAACAGTTGCTCTCCCTACCGTTGTGGGATGAAGGAGACCGGGCAATCGCTGGAGCAAAGCAATACTACCAGACTATTCTAGCGCTTGAGACGGATAGAGCTCAGGCTTGTGAGCTTCTGGACTTACTGACGTACGGAGCAGTGAAAATGTCGCCAGCCCAGCTTCGTACCAACCAAGAAGACGAAGAGAAGGAGAACACGTTGCTGGATGCCGTATGTCAAGTGTTTGTGAGTAACCCAAGCAACTACAAGGCGTCTGTGCGAGCAAAGGAGTGGCTAGAACAACATGCCGAGGGGGAAACTGCTGACGTGTGGAACGAACCGTTGGCTGCTGTCATGTACCTCGCGAAGCTGTTACGTGTTGACTCTGAGAAGTTGGAAATTTGGATGAAAGGTGCTTACGCAGCGCTCTACTGCGTGGATTTCGATGTTGCGTTCGACTTAACAATGCAAGTTATCGACGGAATTCCTGCTGAAATAGATTCAGCTTCTGCTAAACGGAGTGGGGACAAGTTGACGCTTGTGCATTTGATTTCACTGGTGTTGGATCTCGTGTCGGCGTCGTCTTTTGGTTCGTGGGGGAAGAAACGCAAGCTCTGTTGTGCGTTATTCAGTGCAGCCAATGCATCTTCTTCGGATCTCTTTGGACACCAAGTGACAGACTTGGTGCTGTCCTGGCTGGAGAAGATCGAAGCCATCCAGGCCTTGATGATTGAGCTTGGCTTATCGGACAAAGACCTGGAGCAACGACGACTTGCTGGAGGGAAAGGTGCCAGCAGTACTGAAGCTGTTCTCCTCAATGAGCTGAATGTTGTTGTTGAGTTGCTGCACGAGGAGAGAAATGACCGACAATTTCTGTTAAGGTTGCTTCAGCGGGGACTTCGACTCGTCCAAGTGATGCTGAGTACCGATGTTGACACCGCAACTCAAGCTAACAATGAGTCGGTGCCGACGTTTCTAAAGCAAATGACTCAACTTTGCGTGGAAGAGGCTGTGGCATTGACGTCTAGCTCAACGGCAATTGATTCCGGAGATTGGCACCAGTACTTGGAGCTGGGATTCAGCTACTTGATGTTGTGGAGAGATCTCACTAGTGACGACGACACGTTTGAAGATTTCTGCACTGGCCAAGTGCTCTCTTCCGCTTTCAATGAGCAGCCAGTATCAGATGAGTCAGTGCAGACAAATGAGGTCGTAGTCCGCCGCTTGCATCACTTCTTTTTACTGCAGGCGGCTCAAGCAAAGGATAAATCGGTGGGAAACGATACGGAGGCTTTACTTGCTCGCAGAAAGCAGTTCGAGACGTTGACTTCTTCATACGAGGCAACACGCAGAGCGGTTAACTCTCAAGCTGAAACTGATAATGATGTTGAAGAAGTGATGAAGTCTGAGTTACTGGTGTCCGAACATCGGCTTCAGATCTACGTGAAACTAGCCCAACGATGCCAGGAGCAATTGATCTCGCAGAAAAAGTCTCAAGAACTGGAACAAATGAGCACGTTTTTCAACACCGAACTGGATTTGGAGCGCTTTTCTCAAGACGAAGAGTATCGGAATGACAAGATCTTTGTGCTAGCTACGAAGAAAGAGACGTTCCAGCTCTCGAGGCAGTTTGCGACCAAGTACGGTATCGATGAGTACGCCTGCGTGCTGGCGTATATCAAGCACGTGCTCCTCTTTCCCTCAGATGCCACTCGAGTGGGTCGTCGCGAACAGCTGGACGATGCATTTGCTATTGAGAAAGTTGACATCATGGAGGAAGCTCTGCAGCGACCAGTTTCGTTTGGAGATTTTCTGTTGAAACGAGAAATAGCAGGACAACCCAGTTTGTACGAAGCGATCGACGGAACGGACCATGTTGGCATCTTGCTCGTGTTGCGCATGGTTCTGGAATGCTCTAAGCGACTCTATCAAGAAGCGTTTGAATCGGTGTCACGTCAAGAGAGCTCTCTCTTCCCTCTGCACAAAGCTTCAATCGACCGCATCACTCTACTGTTTATGTGCTTGAAGAAGCTTAAAGACATTGCGGATTCGCTTGACGATGTGGAGGCTGTGGATCTCAAGCTCATCGGCGCTGCATCTACAACTGCTCAATTGTTGACACCTTCACGTGCGGATCCAGAATCGATGGCAGCCAATCGAGAGGTGGCTGTTGAAGCTGTTCGGCCCCTTTTGACCGGCAAAACCATCAAGTTGGTAACGAAGATCTTGCGCAAACTGCATCGCGTGACTCCAAGCGCGATGGTGATGATCTACCTCAACGACCTGCTGACAGGGATTTGGAAGGAGCATGGAGCTGGTAATGGGACTGGAGAGCTGTCTGCAGACTTAGCGGTCTACGCCTATGAATCGTGCGTTCCGTGCCTCTCGGTACTTTCGAACGAGCACTTAATGCTGTTCCACTGCTTGTTCCTGGATGGCTCAAGTGATAAATCGCCGCCAGAGCCAGTGGCGCATCTGAACGTTAACGAGGAGTTCTACGGACAGGTTCTGAGTGGTCTGCAGCTCTTTGGGTCGCTCTTGACGCTCCAGAAACGCGTAGAGCTTGTGACAGACACACTCACGCTTTTCCAGACGAAGTACAACTCGTGGCAAACTTCTGGCTCTAGGTCGAACGTTTCATCGGCATCGTCCACGTCTTCCTCTTCGTCTACCTCATGGGACCCGGCTCAGTTCAAGAAGAAGGAGCAGGAACTCGAGTATTTAGAGCGGGAGCTGGCTGAGAATGTGTGCTGTTTGGTACTAAGTGAAGTCGAACGAAGTGGTGAGCTGGATTCTGTCGTGATAAACTTAAGGAGGTGGTTCGCGATGGATCCGCTCCAACAAGCCTCCAACGAGGAAGCAGTTCACAACGTTCTATCGGAGATTTGCCAACGCGTGAGCTCTGTGAACCTTGCAAGTCTCATCATGGAGCTGACACTTCGTGCCGGCGGAAGCAAGGCAAGCAGCGAACTTGCTGCGACTACAATCGCACAGAGCTACCAGAATGCTGCAGTCCATTTAGTTCAGAGGTGCTTGGGTCCCGGTGAAGATGCAGAAAAAAAATCTGCTTCATGGATTGAGCGAGTCGCGTGGACGTGGGTGACGGGTTCGGCTGCCCCCACACGTCAGATTGAAGAGCTTGGACGCTATCTTGAAGCCGCTTGCAAGCCACACGAGGCATCAGCAATGTACGAACGTGTTGTGACGATGCTTTCGCAGTCTCCTTCTACACTTCTCAAGGAGATCGGGCTGAGCCGACTTGGAGACTTACAGACTCCAATTGACGAACGCGACGTTCAAAGCGCCAGTATCGCGGTAACGGTGCGTGGAGCTGTGTTGTTTCAATGGGAGCAGTTAATTTCCTTCCAGGAAGAACGGCAGAAGTGGGCAGAAGCTGCAGTCTTGAGTCACGTGCTGGTTACCCATGACAGCGCCAATGTGGACACGGCCAAGTGGAGCTTCGGACTCCACGTTAAAGCTGTGTGGACTGCGCTATTGAGTAAGCACAAGTTTGATGAAAACCGAGCTGCCCAACGTATTTTTGACGTCCCAAGTCGCGACATCGTGAACCATTTCTCAGCGGTGTTTGAAGAATTACTTGCCTTCAGTGAAGTTTGTGCTGGCGAGAACAACCCGAAGGCCTTGCGGTTTGCAGAGATGGCGACAGTGGCCCTGAGCAACTTGCTAGTGCGTCACGAGGATTTACGCAGTGGTTCGGAAGGGGTTGCACAACGCAGTGCGACGACGTGGAGGAACGAGCAACAATACGCAGTTCAAGCTCGCGTCCAGGCGCAATTCCAAGTGGGGCCCACAATTGCCCGGCAGGTTTCTCCTCCGAACGGAGAAGACGCGAAATGCTGGTCAGATCTCTTTGCACGGGGCGTGTGGGGTGCTCGACTACTGAGTTGGTACACCACGTACGCATACGCGGAGCTCAGCAGCGAGGAAGACGCTACTGAGGCTGTGATCTTGGCTCATTGGGAGGCGAACAACCTCGATCTGGCCATTCAATTGCTGCTCATGTGTCCATTCGATGCGCTAAGAGCGAAACACGCAGATCGCGCTGTGTCAGTTCTACGACAACTGCCTCAAGGATCTCCCAACTGGTCTACAGCCCTGGATCTTGCGCTCTTACGTTTCGACGTCGCTGTGCTGCTGCATCACGGACTTCACTCCTCTATTGTGGCCTTCCTATTGCACGATTCCAACAAGAAACCAGCGCTCTGGACGTCGAGCGGCGACTTTGTCGTGTGTGCGTTGGTGACGGTGGGCGAATTCGCAGCCGCTGGCCGTTTAACCTGCGCGCTACGTCACGCGCACCCTTTGCTGTGGGACGTAGAGAACGCTCGTCTGCTGCTCGCTAACTACCTCCGATCTCTCGCTTCGACCTCACTACAGCAAAAGAACAACAGCGTCACAGAGTTACAGCGCCAAGTGTATGTCCAGACGTCCCACCACTTTGCAGATACGTTCCAAAACTAGTAGAATGAGCTCGATGCACCGAATTGACAGCTCTTTTTTGAATGAATCTGAGTCTCTTGCGTCTGATCCGGCTTCTATACGTTGAGCTTGAGCAGCTCCACCACGTGCAGGTTCCGCCAGTCCTTGCTGACGTCCTCCAGGTGCTCCTCAAAGTCCACTACGTCCTTCTGGACGTTCTGCTGGAGTCCTTGAGTCAGCGTCTTAACCGCTCCGTCCGCCAGCTTCAGGCGGTTGTCCACCTTGGTCCACCCGCGCTTGACGTCCTTCAGTAGGAATTGCAGTCCGGTTTTCCCCTCGCTATTGAGCTGTTGGCCGTCCAGCTAAAAACATTTTTTTTTTTAATTTACCATCCAAACATCAAGTACAAACAAATAATTAAAAAATAACTTACCACCAGGACGCATGCGCGCGAGCAATTGGCCTCCACTTTATCCGCGACCTTCTCCGCAATGTGACTGAGTCCGTTGCCAGAATCAGATGACGAGTACCCGCTTCCGGCATAATAGAACCCCACGACCTCCAACTTTTGACTCTTCTGGCAATACGCGTCCACCATGCTGCACGCCACCTCAAGCAGCGGCGCCAGCGGAGCCTCGTGGTGGAACAGCGGCACAGCGTCCGAGATGACGAAGCCCTGGCCTTGCGCCGCTCCTAGCAGCAGTCCACACACGGCATTCGCGGGGCGTTTGGCCGCATGCAGCGCCAGCTTGACGTACGTTTGCGTTGACACCGAGTAGTCCATGGATACTAGTCGAATGACTTGGAGAATGTATGTCGGAGGGGAGCAGACCTTGTACAGGAATCTGACAACACACTTGTTCTTGGAGAGAAATGATACTGAAACGAGGGAATTAATAATGACATAGTGGTTCAGTTTGTGTGGCTCTGGTGTGGCGCATTCTGAGTTACGTCGCATGTCGTCGTCTCTGCTGCTCTGAGAGCGCCGTTGCCTTGATCTCCAGTCGGCAATAAGCTCCAGCCATGGCCATGCACAGCTCCAAGAAGCTCCGTCGGTCGCCGTCCGTCACTTCATCCTCCTCGGACTCTTCAGACTCTTCGTCGTCCTCTTCTTCGTCTTCTGATAGCGACAGCTCCGAGTCCGGCACCACCAGCCACGGACCTCGTTTCCCGCCTGTTCCAGCGCCATATTTCCCTTCAAAAGTGGAGCGTGCAGTCTACAATGCCAAGAAGAAGCACCGATCAGGTAAAAGTACACTGAAAATGACAGACCCTATACTTTTTCTAACTGTTGTTGCCCTAGATATCGACCCCGAGGCTTGGAATCGCGAAGGGTTTGCAGGTTCCAATGTGTGCGACTTGCCGCTGGACGAGTCCAACCCTATTAAGCGTGAGCACTGCAGCGAACTGAGCGTGAAGCGCTTCATCGACGAGTACGAGCGTCCGGCGGTGCCTGTAGTTGTTGATGGCATTCCAGAAGCAGAAGGATGGGGTGCTGTAAAACACTGGTCTTTAAAGAGGCTCCGCAAGGACTACAAGCGCGTGGAGCTGAAGTGCGGCGAGGACGACCATGGCAAGACGCTTCGGATGAAGTTCAAGTACTTCATGACGTACCTGAACCACCAAACGGACGACAGTCCGCTGTACATCTTCGACAGCACTTTTGACGACCACAAGGACACCAAACCGCTGCTGGATGACTACAGAGTGCCCAAATACTTCTCAGAGGATCTATTTTCTCTGGTGGGTGAGGACCGACGACCTCCGTATCGCTGGTTCCTCGTCGGACCGAAACGCTCAGGCACCACGTTGCATCTAGATCCGCTCGGCACCAGCGCGTGGAACACGCTGATCGTAGGACGCAAGCGCTGGGTGCTGTTCCCGCCGCATGTCCCGAAGAACCTCGTGAACGGCAAGCGACATGTGCGCGGTGATGAGGACGATGAGGCCGTCAACTACTTCATGGACCTGCTGCCGCGTTTGAAGCGGGCAAGTCCACCGGAGACACTGCAGTGCATCGAGTTTATGCAGTATCCTGGTGAGACGGTGTTTATCCCTGGCGGGTGGTGGCACGCGGTGTTTAACGTGGACGACACAGTGGCGGTCACTCAGAACTTCTGCAGCTCGCAAAACTTCCCCAATGTCTGGCGCAAGACTCGCAGCGGTCGCAAACGCATGGCGGTGAAGTGGCTGCAGAAGCTCGAGACGCACAACCCAGAGCTAGCTGCTATGGCCACCGAACTCAACCGAAAGGACAAGTTCGCCATGTACAGCAAAGAGCGCAGCAGTCACAAGTCTTCATCGTCCAGTTCACACAAGAGGAAGAAGAAAAGCGACCGTGATGAGCTGGATGAGACCTCACGAGATGGAAACCACAGCGGAAAGAAGAAAAAGAAATGCTGCTAGACCAGAATGGGGACAAACAGCAGGAGAGATGCGCACGCATGAGATTTTTTTTTGAACTACAAACAACAAATAGACCATTACAGTACCAACACAAGTGACACAAAGCATCGCTACTTTACGCACAATTGGTGGCCATATCCAGTAGCGTCTGGACGTTCTGGTAGCTGAGACCCACTTCCGTGACGAGACTCAGATCCGGTCGAGACTTGGCAAACCAGAGGAAATCCGGGTGGTCTGACTGCGATTCTCCGACCCACTCCCCACCGAGAACGTTGTAGTCGTTGTCGAGCTCCAGCAGATACTTGTACGTCTTACTTGTCTCGTACGTCGCAGCCCGACCGGAAGACACGAGGCCTCCGTCTTCGAAAGTTTCCACCATCCAGGACACGCTGGTCTCCACGTACATGATCCGTTGAGCAGCACTGTTGAACGGGTACGTCGGTACTTGGAAATACTGGTTGGCGGCATCACTCGGCGTCATTTCCGTCTTACTAAGCACTTTGTAGCCGTAAATGGGCTGGTTCCACACCTCAGCGCCTGCTGTGACGTCCATAACCACTGAAGTGTTGAAGCGGCCGATGATGTTGGCAAGAGCGACATGCATGAAGCCAGGGCCGAGATCGCGACGGGAAGAGTCCGTGTATCGGCCATATTCGTCCTTTTTGTCGTCGCTGTCGGAGCCGTAGAATCTCGCACCAGTGAAGACCGTTGCGAGGCTCGCTCCATCGTAGATCTCGGACACCAGAGCTTTGATGTCCATCGGCTGGAAGGTGACGCCATTGTAGTCCACAGCGCAGTTCGGTTCAGGTTCAAGGAGAGCAGCAGGAGCCCAAGCGTGGCAGATACCGTACCAGGTCGGAATGCAGTAGCCCTTAGACTCCCCATCACGTCGAGCACAGACGCTGCCATCTCCTTTGCTCGCACAGTCCCAGTTGGTCCAACACGAAGCGCTTGAAGCTGCCATCGACTCGACACCGGTGGATTTTGAGACACTCGCCATCAAAGCATCTGGATCCAGACCAAAGGCATTCGCGTACTTCTCAGTAGCGCTAGGCTCGCTCGCAGACTTCCAACGGTAGTTGATGCTGTCCAGGTACATCGCCCAATAACTACTGGGCCAAGGTCGGACGTAGAACGCCGCATCCGACGCCAAGTTGTTGACGTTGAGCTCCAAGGGCGTTCCGAAATGACTTTCAAGCTTCTGGACGTCGGAGGATTTTTCTGTTTCTTCCAGTGCTCGTTCGTGAACAGCTCCGAGAATGGATCCATTGCCAACTACAGCGCTCTTGAAGACTGTCGACTGTTTGGTTGAAGAGGAGCTCTTGGACGTGTTAGAGGTGGTTGTTCTGGTCTTGCCACCGTTGGTCGTGGTAGTACTCGTAGTGCTTGAGCTGCTGTTGGAGCTGTGGAACGTGGTGACCTTGTACTCTTGCACCGTGTAAGTGAGAACGCTGGTGTCTGTACCAGGAGCCACGCCTCCGAAGGCAGGACTGGTGTGCGAAAGCGACGTAGCACTGGAGACGATGGTCACCGGGTTGTTCGCGAACGGCGTACCCGTTGCTCCAGGCAGCAGAAGAACAGCAAGAGCTGCAACATTGGCAGCGATAGCTGTAGGAGAGTACCGAGTCGGCTTCATCGTCACGGGTAGCCGCGGTGGAGAATGTAAATTACAAAATGAGGAGAGTCAAGCCGTGCCACGCCACAGTAAATCTCCATCCCACCTTAACACGAACAGGAAGAAGCAGCGCTTTGGTGTTTGACAGATGTCAGGTGAAGTTTACCGTTTTACCGTAAAGGGGGAAGCAATGGTAAAGTCTTCTGCGTAGTTCCAGAAGGTGTGGTTCCAGCTTGCTCGACCCTGAATAACTCGCGCCTTTGTGGATCAGAACGAAATTTAAAGGGTACGTTTGCCTGATTGCCTTGTCCTCTGCGAAAGCCAGAGTTCACCAGCTACCAGTCGGTAGTTCTGATGCTTCAACGACGTAATATCCAGCAGTCAAGGCAGCCTCTCCTTTCCGGGACTACATCTTGTGAGCTCGCTTGAACGTCCGTCTTAACTCTGTAAGTTATTGAGACGGTTAATAGTTGTCAGACTCGCAGTGAACCCTGGCACACAGACCACGACGACTCCTGGTGTGCCAGACCTGCACAAGAAGACACAGCTGCACAGATGCAGAGGCGCTTCAGATATTCCATGCCCATTGCCGCCAGGGCTTCCCAGGCCGTTTTAGTCTGGGATCTAGAAAATGAATGGCGGCAAGACACGAGACTTACCGGAGTTTGATTAACGGTAGGCTAGTAGCCTACTGGGTACATGTAGCTGGTTTATTCCTGTTTGTACATTAGATATGGTCGTTCCGGAGACTTCAAGCTGTTTGAAATGTACCAAAGTCACTTGAGAACTTGCATGTTGATCCTGTGCACAGCTGTGGACAGCCGCGCTTCTGTCGGTCCACCGTAACGGTCAAGCATACAAACAACAAGTGATCGTGGTTCAGAACGGCCGTTTCACCATAACGGCCAAGTATGTATACAATTCGCAACAGCTGGGGGATGACCAGCTACATTTGAAATCCAATACGATCGCACAACGTTGGACGGCGCTCGCCTTCACTGGACTCCAGTCTGAAGGCTTTACCGATGCGTGAGGCAAGAGCGACGATAGGATCGGCAGACAGAAATGCACGCAGTGATGGCATGGAGAAGATGGGCGGGCGCTTGTCGAGCACGCGAAAATTCAGTGGGGTTTGGCGACTGGCATTCCACAACTCACACGCTTGAGACCACACCGAACAAGCCGAAGCTCTAGCAGCTTAGAACACCTTCCCAGGTCCCAACCTTCTCCTTCGTAATGGCTTTTATCCGCTCCGTCGCTTGTGTTGCTGTGTTGGCATTGGCTGCCTCCACTGCTCAGGGAGCTGAGATTCTCGGCGGCTACAAGCAGAAGAACGCGACCAGCGACGACATTGAGATCCTCACACAGGCTGCAGGCAACGCTAGCACGTACAGCGAAGACGTAACTACCAAGGTCTGCCTGATCGCCATTGAGAACCTCGAGACGCAGACTGTGGCCGGTACCAACTACAAGTTCCAGATTGCAGGCTGCACCGTGGACTCGGATGAAGAGCTTGGTGCTTGCGACGACCGCAACTGCGATTACTCCAGCTACGACATCGTCATTTACTCTCAGCCTTGGACTGGCACGCTCGAAGTGACGTCTATTACGCCCGTGGAGTAAATTCCTAGGCGAATACACCCCAGAACACCTAACTTTATAAACGCCGATGCCTCTGGGCTGAATATACTGATTGACCAACAATTCATTGTCGTATTATGCCAAACACATCAAATATATTTTTGATTTGCGAGTAAAATTTGAAGCAAATTATTTTTTATTCTCTGAAATTTAGAGCAATGGCAGGATCTGGATTTTTAAAGTACTTGAAGCCTTCGGAACCCGCTCTGCTCGAAACACAGCGCCTCTGTGAGATAGAGGATGCGTGCGATCAGCAAAAGCAACTTTATCCACTTCTCGTTTGCCTAACGTTAAAACATTTTTTTTACTTCATTACAAAATTTCAAAGTTTCTTCGCGCAGCGAGCGACTTTGTCTTGCCCAAGTTGGATCTGAATGCCTGGTATTCCGTGCATATTTCTCACGACGTTTGATGTACAGTACAAGCAGCGGCACCCAATCCCGAATAGGATCTCTCCTGTGTTTTCCGTTACATCGTCTACCGTATCCAGAAATCCTGTCCATGAAGCCTTGGAACACGGTTTGGGAATTCGAAACGATCTGGTTTAGTATCGTAAACTGGTACTAATACGAAGTCTATCACACGGTTCCATCGAGCCATTATCCGATTTCTTCCAGCCCTAACAAGCCGCAATTTTCCATGGCATCGAAAGCAGCGTTGGCTTCTTATCTCTTCGGTCTCACTCTACTGGCCACCGCAACTGGCATTGAGATCGACGGTGAAGAGGTTACGCCTTGGACTCCTGCCGATGACTGGGAACAAGTGACAGTCGACAACTCTACAAGTGAAATGCTGTACTCAGCCCTGAAGAACGTGAGCGCCTACTACCCAGACGTCTCGCGTATATTCCTGTGCTCCGATTATATCGACCAAATTGGAAAGCAGGCAGATCTATTCAGGTTCAAGCTACTTGGCTGCACTTGGGATACTGCTGACAACGTTGGCAAGTGCCTTCCTGAGTGGAACTGCGAGAAGGAGGCTCTCAAAGTCTACGTTTACAATTCCTCGCTTGTGAACGATGTGGCGCTAATCGAGGACTGGGAGCCGCAAGAGGAAGGCTTGCCGGTTGAGGACGAGGATGGCATCATCGTTGAAGAATAGACGTAACCTCAGCAAATTGACGGAAATCAAACAGATTCCAATAATTTGAACTCGTAAACAAAGCTCAAGATCGAATAGAAGCACATTGCACTTGACGTGCTAAAGCACTGAGTTACGCGCGTCGAATAAATCGATTTTCTTTTAATTAGACACGCATTATTATTTAAAAAGAACCGGTAAATCTCCAAATTGAAGTGAGCATCAGATCAAGTTGCGGTTTGCTCTGTCATCATATGTGATCTTACGCTTTGCTAGCCTATCGTGCGCAAGCTGCGCTGGGTCCCACTCGATGGCTAAAGACAAGGTTCCTAGATCACGGTAGCACATCAAACCTCTCTGTTCAGTGTTGAATTCGTCCGCAACGCATCAAGACTCCACTCCGTTGAGCTCGAACAGTAAAATGCCGTCCCTGGGCACGTTCGCTTCTGCTCTCGGGCTGGCTCTCCTCGCCGCCTCCACTACACAAGCAGCATCTACCAGTAAGTGGGTGGAGATCGATCCTACCAAAGCAGAAGAAAGCTTGCTCATTACCGCTTTGGAGGACGAAAGCATCTACAACTCGGACATCACCGACTTCATCTGCGCCAAAAGTGTCGAGGCGTTGTATGCAAAGCCTCAAGCGCACGGCGGTAAGAAATACACCTTCGTCGTGAATGGCTGCATCGTGAGAAGCGAGTACGCGGGTCGCTGCTTCGATTCGTACTTCTATCCGGAATGTGGCAACTTCGACGTGCTCATTTCCTCGGGGCCGAAGAAGGAGCTGGAGGTGAATTCTATCAAGATTCACAAAGTGAAATCCCAAGCCACCAAGAATTGATCGTGAACGACATCGCTACGCCACGAAAGTCGATTGTGTAGCAAAGCTGTTGTTTTAGTTGTAAAATTGTGAAAAATGTAGTGTTGTCGCTTCAGATGTGCGTTAATCCTCTTGGATTTACCACAACTGCTACCACACGAAATTCGACGAAGCTTCGATTAGGAATTTGCCACGTTTGATGTTACCCCTACTCAGCTGGGCCCACCTCCTCAGCCACCTGGCAATACCCAATTAGCACCACATCGTTCGTCTCCGGGGTTTCCTGAACGTAGACTCGATAAGCCTCTTTCTCGCTGTTTCACTAAGGAAGGCACATGCCAACGTTGTCAGTGGTAACCCAAGCGCAGCCAAGTGGCTTGAACTTGAATAAATCTGCCTGCTTTTCGATTTGGCAAGTACAGACCGATGCAAAATCAAGGTGCGTTTTCATAGACTGAAATTGTTACTACGAAGTACACAATTGTGTATCAACAATACTTGATCGATGCGCCAATAATTAAATAGTTTTCCAATCTGTCGCAATAACTTTGGCGTCGAACTCCATTAATTTCCAAGGAACCCATTCGGATCGCGGTGTGGAAGTGAGGGCCGTAAATGAGGTCGCAAACTCGGATCATCAGTCGTGGCGCGCTTCTCCTGCTGCTTCATCTTTTGTCGGTAGCTTGCTGGGTATCCAGAGTACAACACGCGTCGGTTGCGCTGGTCTTGCTTCATGGCGTTGTATTTGGCAATAGCCACCGTCAAGAGAAGAAAGAAGCCCAAAATGACAACCACAGGCAGCACCAACTGCCGATAGACCGCTGCCACCGCATTCAACAGCGTTTGTTCCATCGAGACGTACCAATTCAGCACCGTCTTCACAGCGCTAGTACGTTCTGAGCTGTCAGAGGGAATGGTTTCTTCTGCTTGGTCGTTGTTTTCCTTCTCTTCTTGTGCTTGTGCGTCGCTTTTCTTCTCTTGGACTTCTCGCTCCTTCTGTTTCTCCAGATCCTGTTCCTGTTGGACCTGTCGTTCTTGTTCCTTCTCCAGCGCCTGCAGCCCTATCTCGTACTGCTTCTGTTGATCCTCCAGCACTTTCTTCTCCTCTTTCAACGCTTGTAGCTGCTCCAAAACTCGTTGTTCCTCCAACTTCTTCTTCTCCGCTGCCAGCGCTTGTTGTTCCTCCAGCTCTCTCAGCCGCTCCCTTTCTTGCATCTTCTTCATTTCTTCCGCTTGTTTCTCATCCTCTTTCCGCTGTTTTTCGCGTTCCTGCAGCTCCAGCTCCTTCTCCTCTCTAATACTCTGCAGTGTCTGCTTATTCCTCTCTGTGGCTTCTTGCAGCTCCCGGAGCGACTTCATCCACGCCGTCATATTCTCCAGCGCCGCACGTCGCACATTGCCCACCTCCAGCACCGCATCCTCAATCTCCTTCTTCACTTCTTCTTGGATTGTAGTCAATTTATATCGAGTCTCCTCCGAGAACATCTGCATCTGCTTTTTCTCCAATTTGAAAAGTCCCCGCATTTGCATCGCCCTGCTCAGCTGCTGCTCCACGCCCGCGAGCTCGCGCTGCGTCTCTTGCACCTCCGCCTCAAACATCTCGTCCATACGACGCTGCACGTCCGTAGCCGCAGCGACAGCCACACACAGCAGCACACAGCACACCGACCTGATGCCCGCCATCTTCTGCAAAATTGAATTTCGAATTTTGAAACAAGAATAGTAATGTAAGAATATTAAGTTCAAATCGCTTTTTTGGAATATTCCCCCCTCCTAAATGTCATAAAACAAATTGACCAGAAAAAAAATGCCAAAGGACGAGATGATGGTGGAAGCGCCCAAGGACGACGAGCTGCACGAGCTCCAGCAGCATCTGCAGCTCGAGGCCTTCGACGACAAGTACCTCACGACGCAGGAGATTCTATTGGTGCAGCTCTTCCAGTCTGCCAGCGACGCTTCCTCTACTGCTGGAGCTAATGGTACAAGCTCAGAATTGTCGGTATCGGCCCCTTTAGGCATTTCCGCGTCCCCCAAAGCGCTGGGCAAAGTTGCTGGAACCCCATTGGGTCGCAAGACCTCCCTTTCTTCTATGGGGAAAGCTGCAGGAGGCGCTACGCCCCCTTCTGCTACGACACCCAAGCGACAGCTTTCGTCGGACAGAGCCAGAGTTCAGAGCTTTTTGGCTCAACGGTCTACGGCTTCTGGGGCCCCCAGTAGCAATGGAGCAGGTGGAGCTACAACTGGAGCTACAGGAGCTAAGCCTTCTATGCCGGCAGTAGAGAGGGCGAAGCTGCTCATGGCCAAGAAGGCCGCAGGTCGAGCTACGTCTTCCACTGCAGTCAAGAGGACGAACCCGCTGACGGATATTCTACGAGGGGGGTCTGGTAGTGTGGTGGGTGGTGTACACAGTGTCAAGAGACCGAGAAGCACCAAGAGTGAGAAGCCCGGGGAGATCAAGATCCAGGGAGGACGCACGTCAATCCAACTGCCATTGGAGAGTTTTCTGAGGAACGAAGACTGGGACTCCGCCACTGGATCACCCTTGGATCTGGTGCTGCCTGAAGTGGCGTTTGCCACTAATAACACGCTGATTATCCACGCGACGCTGCCTCCAAGGTCGTCCCGGTGCTGCTTCAATGTTAGCACCCAAGCTAGTATGCTCAGTGGTGCACCGTATCCAGGAACTGTCTTGTACCACTTCAATCCCCGTCGCCAACGAGGAGGGCACATTATCCAGAACAGCAACATTGACGGTCGTTGGGGGTGCTCCCAGCCGCTTCCGCGGTTCCCATTGAGTTTCGGAGAGCCATTTACTCTACGGCTAACGATTGTACCGACTGGATTCCTCGTTTTCATTGAGGAGATCTTCCAAGATGAGTTCAAGCACCGCGTTCCTATTCGTGAGGGCGAGAATCTCGTGCTGACGGTTCCCACACGTGATGAGAACGGGAATCCGGAGGGCGTCATCGTGCACAGTGTGTGGTGGGGCCATGCTGAAGTGCCACCGAATCTGGACACCCGTCGACGAGGAAGTAACGGGGGCTATCGAGGTGGCGAACGTGGAAACTATCGCGGTGGCAACCCCGGCAGAGGTGGCGATCGCTTCCACCCCGCTCCTCACCCCTACGAAGTGTATGTGGGTAACCTGCCTCAAGGCACCTCCCGTGAAGAATTATCCTTTCTCTTCCAATATCTTGGATACGAAACAGTTCGCATTACTGCGCGTGGCTTTGGCTTCGTAACGCTGCAAAGCGCCGAGGACATGAATCGGGCTGTTGAGGATCTAGACGGGAAGGAGTTTAACGGGATGAAGCTGCGGGTTTCGTGCGCTCTGCCTCCGAAGTGATAGCGTGGACAGAACCTGAAACAGAAGGACGAGAAAAACACGTTCATGTTTTCACTACGTGTAAATGAAGATCCAATCTTGAGTGCTATTGATTTTAACACTCTACTTGCCTTGGCATTTTCCAGTTGACTTGAGCTTCTGCCCCGTGATCGACGTCACTTTGCTGTCCGAGACAACGATGCTGTAGCTGCCACATTCTGGGAACGAGGTGAGGTCTGGACACCGACCCACAAACTCTTTGTCTGCGTTGCAGCCGGTGACGTCAAACTTGTAGTCTGTCGCCTGCGATTCCAGACCATTGATCTTGTACACGCAGAGGTACGTCGTAACTTCTGGGCTGTACGCGTCCACATTACTCAGCGCTGCGTACAACTTTTCGCCGTCAGCATCAGTCGGACTAGCTTTCGCCCACGCGCCAGTCGATTCTTGAGCGGATGAAGTTGCTAGTAGCGCCAAACCGGCGAGAGAGGAAGCAAAGGTACTCAGAGAGGGCATTTGGGTGGAGATCGAACTCGAGCAGGTTGGAGATTGGTCGTGAGAAGGAGAAATTCTGGGATGTACTGTGTGGAGCAGAGAGCACCGTCGTTCGTCGACACGAAAAACACGACGAGGGCAAGCAAAGCTAGATCAACTCCCGGCTGTTGCAGCTCAAGATCGACATCTTTAATTTATCTCATCGATTCTTCGATTTCACAGTGGAAAGGCTGTTTTGTTGACTCATGGCATTGAGTGAGTCAATGTTGTTCTACGCAGTAAGTATGCTGTACATGTACTACATGTATACTTAAGAACTGTAGTACCAAGCTAGTACAATGAAGTGTACATGTATTAAAGTGCAGACTCGGCATACATGTTGGTAAACTCACACATTGATTTCCAGCTAGGGTCTGGTTTAGTTCGACGCCTTCGTAATGGACTTTACCTTGGGCTTCTTGGACTTCGCTTTCGAAGCGACGACGACGTTGTAGCTGCCACAGCCAGGGAACGTAGTCAGATCGGGGCAACGACCGACAAATTCGGGGTCCACCTTGCATCCGGTCACGCTGTAGTTGTAGGTGCCCTTCTTGACTTGCAGGTTGTTCACCGTGTAGATGCACACCAGCGTCGAGACGTCGGAGCTGTAGGAGTCCACGTCGTTGATCGCTGTAAGCAGCACACCGTTGTCGCTCTCAGTCACATTGGCAGCCTGGCGCGGCGTTGCGTCTTGGCCGTTGGCGACAGCGAGCAGTACGAAGAGTGAAGCACCGATGGCACGGAGAGACGGCATTGCAGTTGTCGGGCTTGGAGCTGGTGCGTTGGGACTTGGTCGGTAGCGAGGAAGTTCGAGAATGAAGAGGTCAAGTCGTTGGATGGCGATAAGTTCCTTGAAACACGCACAAGCAAAGCTTTTAGTCAATCCGGCTGTTGGCGTTTGCCACTCGTGAACGTCACGATGGAGCAGATTGCGGCCATGGTGGAAAGGTTCATAGGTTCTCACTCGGCTCCACATGGAATAAGAGCAGAGCAGAGCTATGGCCCCGTTTACGATGTGCTATCGTGAAAGAGGTCCGTAAGCAGGACAGTTTATGAAAGTCCTATTCTTTTTGGCCAATTACACACTTTTTACGGTCCGGTTGTTGGGGAAACGTGTCGATTTCTACCGGTAGCTCTTCACGGCATCATGGTGCGCAGCGCTGTCGATCCAAGCGCTTCCTTCTCCTATGGTCTAGCGGCTTGCTATACACTTACCATACGCATGTGTGTTGTGTTGCATACTGTAGGGAGCTTCAGACAAGGCTGTGGGCCTCGTGCTGCTGGCCATCAGCGTCGTCGTCTACGTTTACTACAGTATCTGGGTGCTGCTCACGGTACGCTCGCTTGACAGCACAATAAGTATACAAGTAGCCACTACATACTTACTTACATTGTTATCATTACCGGTGCTGTTATTGATGCAGCCGTTCATTGACGAGGACCACCCCATTCAGCAGTTCTTCCTGCCGTACCATTACGCCATCAGCATTCCGGCTGTGCTACTAGTGCTGCTCTTTAGCGGTGCTGCTACTTTCATCGGCATGGTCATGATCAAGAGTCAGAAGAAGAAGAAAAATGACTAAAACAGGAGCCGCGTAGGTAGTTTCTCAGTTGCTGCAGGATTTCATCCTAGGACGCCGCTACAGTAGCTCGAAATGCCAACTATCAGTAGTAGAGTGAGCGGTGAGCGAACGAACGATCTATGTTGTTTCCTTTCATTCATTCTCCACCAGCTGCAACTGCTTTTCAAGTGCAGTAGAAGTCTCCGTCATCGAGCTATTGTTTATCTCCCGAGTCGGATGCTGAAGACCGCAACGAAATGTACAGCTAAAGATGCACCAGCAACCACTGGGAAGACTCCTTCTTCGCGTTTTGTATGCAGCTCGTCTCCGTCGTAGTTCAGAACTACATGTAGCTGTCAAATCACTGAGCGGCACCTTCAGCTGGCGCCGCGAGGGTGCTCTGCGGCTGCGAAACCATGTAGCCCATTCCCTGAATCTGGTTGTAGCTGAATCCCTTGCTCACCAGCTCCTTCACCACCTCGTTCGTCTGCTCCTCACGCAGCATCTGAAGACAACAACACAAAAATCATCATTGTCAACGTCTCACTTACAACGACAGCTCCTACAACCTTAGCACCAAGTAGAACTTGTAGTCCGACACGCACCTCAATGCTCAGGGGAACGAGCGTCACCAGCAGCGTAGTCGACAGGACCCACAGCCATCGGCCAGAAGTCTGCCAGCTCTGGACACACCAAGCACAAGAAAACAGAATCAGACGCCGCGTTATTACGGCAACGAAAGAGTTCAGCTGCGCAGGCGCACCTTTAAAGCGAAGTTGATGCCGCCCTTGACAGGGCCTGACTGACGAATCCGGGTAGGCAGGTTTAGGAACAGCTCCTGTAGTGGCAAACAGCATAAATTGTGTTTAGATTTGTTATGCACGGCAGCTGCAAAAACGGAGATCCCCTCCACGCCATACTCACTACAGCACACTCACCTTCAGACCGGCATTGTTGGGTCCCTTCTTGTCCTTCTCCAGCTCGCGCAGCGCTCCAATAGCCGACATGTCTTCTTTGCTCGTACGGTGTTTCTTGATGGTGTGGCCAACAATCCTCGCCCGCCAAAACTTTCTTGTCGCATATTTTATGCATTTTACCAGTGTTGTTGTAAAACTGCTTGAAGCTCTTGAACAATGAGCTCCTCGTTGAAGTGATCTTGTTGGCTGTTCTTGTCCTGTAAAGATTCAATATTACTGGCTTGGCTTGCCTGCGACTGCTTCACAATAGCGGTGAGCGATTTTGCAATCAGTGGCGCGAGATTCTGAACGAGTTCACGGTCTTGTTGCTGTTGGGGAGTGCTCAGTCGTCCAGCTTCCACAAGCTGCTGTAGAATGGATCGACAGCAACATTGTACGCTGTCAGCGTAGCACGCGTCGAGTGTACTCTTCTTGAAAGTGCGATATTTGATCCCGGTAGTGGTTTCAGAGCCTGCGATGCATACGTCTACTGCCAAGACGAGACGAAGTGGATCATCATCGGTGTCATTAGACCCCGATCGAGCAAATGCCCTTAACGGTGTCACGGTAAGCTGATTCACAAGATAGGATTTCGTTCGCTGACAACGGAGCCCATACCTCCTCCAGAGTTTTGATGAGTGGATTCCCTTGGTGATTCCACAGAGAAAAAGATCTTCACCGTTAACCAGTGGTGCGTGATTAGCGTATCGAAGAAGACAGATCTCGATGTCGTGCTGGTCTCCTGGCTTCATATCGCCTAGCAGCAAGGCGACACAGCTGGTGGATGTAAATTCTCCTTCGTGAGTCGCGTACAAAATATCATCTGCGCTAGCGTTCAGATCATTTACCAACCGATCGATCGGTTCTTCTCGGTGGTGGCATTCGACGCTCGTGCTGATCTCCCCGACGTCAAAATTAAACTGCACACCTACAAACGGTGGAGCAGTATACCTCAAGCTCTGGAAGTACAGTGCCAGATTGTCAGCGGCACTCGCGACTTCTGTGGTTGTGTGTGGGTAAGGAATAGATAACCGCATCTCCGTCCCGGAAAAGTGCTGGTGATGTCCATCCATTGTGAAATGGGCGACCTTCTTCACGACTGCCGTCTCCTCTGAGTCAGGATCGATGCGAAGCTGCACGTGCAAAATGCCGTCGGACTTGGACGTCGTGGTGATCTTCAAACACGCGCCACTTGTATGTAGCTGACTGTATAACATCGCCGCCTTCAGTCCAACACCTGCATCATATTGGGTTAAATACCAAGTGTCTTCTCTTGACGTTGAACTCGTGGCGACGCACCATACTTCCCACTGGTACAGGCCCCTCTACTTTCAGCTCCTGTCTTTGTCGTTTCAAAGGCATTGCAACACAGTTGCTTGACTTGATACGCATGCATGCCTGAGCCTGTATCGGCGCACACGAGGTCAATGTTGCCCGTCTCTTCATTCAGCTTGACGTTGACGCGCAGCAGCTCCAGCGGCGCCTCTTCCCACGATACGTCGGAGTTCAAGGCTTGCGTCGCATCTAGCGCTGTTATCGTACACAATATTTATCGATTGGTTATCTCATACCGCTTGTTCTTTCATTCATTCTCATCCGTAACCATTCTCAAACAGCTCCTTCACAGCCTGCACCAGCGCGTCTCGACGAGTTCCAAAGCCTAAGAGCTCCAAATTGCTGCGGATGAACTGCACGCCGCGATCCTTTCGTGTCCTCGTCATCTTCATCCTCCCAGTCTCCAATTCCGCGCCGAAAGCTGCTAAAATGACCATCACTCCGTTGAAGTTGAAGTTGAACCTTTCCAACAGAATAACAAAGTTCCTCTATAAAGCATACACTTAACGTTCGTTGGCCCAACTGCTCCCGTCCTCAAACTCAGTTCTGTCTGCTGACAATGACGCTCAAGGAGATGTTGAGCGAGGATCAATGGCGCAGCGTTATCCACACTACCGCGGGCCTCGGAGCTGGTGCCGTCTCCACTGTTCTGCTGTACCCTCTAGATCTGGTGAAGGTGCGCTATCAAGTGCACGAGAAGTCCGCGCACGCCTATCGCTCGCTGGGTCATGCTTTCCGCTCGATCGTTGCGGAAGAAGGTGTTCGCGCGCTGTTCCGCGGCATGAGTCCGGCGCTCTACGGTGCTACGCTGTCATGGGGCATCTACATGCTTGTGTACCAGAATGCCAAGGAGCGTTATGCTCGCATGGCGGATGAAGGATGGATCCAGGGGTCGTGGCAGCACTTTTTCTCTGGCATTGAGGCCGGAATGATCTGCGTGCCATTGACGAACCCAATTTGGCTCATCAAAATCCGAATGCAAGTGCAAAGCAACAAACGAATGCAAGCAGGCGTCACCGGCAAGGATGCAACGAAGAAGTTGGTAGAGAATATACCTTATCGAAGTGTTTCAGGTGCGTCAGCAGTTCTGCATTGACAAGGTTCAAAAGTGCTGATACTAATTGTGCGGTTTTTGCTGGAGTAGATGCATGTCGGCGAATTGTTGCGGAAGAGGGCGTTTCAGCACTGTATAAGGGTATGATACCTGCACTGTTCCTCACGACAAATGGAGCGATCAAGTTCGTAGCGTATGAACGCCTCAAGGGTCTGTACCAGACGCACTGGAGCCCCGAAATGGACGTGATCCCTACGCTGGCGATGGGTGCTGTGGCACAGTCCATTGCATCCACTGCCACGTACCCGTACCAGGTGATCAAAGCGCGTTTGCAGCAGGGAGGACCTTCAGCGAACAAGTATACAGGCACGTGGGACTGCACTGTTAAGATCATTCGGCACGAAGGCTACACTGGGTTGTTCAAAGGGTTGTCTGCGAACATCCTCAAGGTGATGCCCACTGGTGCCATCATTTTTGCCGCCTACGAGCAAATTCAAAGCAGCATGAAGACAATGCTCTTGGACGAGTGAACTCAATGCGACTGTGAAGCAATAGAGTATACTGTCATACTACAGAATGCTAATACAACAAGAAACTACACTTTGTGGGAGCACAAACAAGCGTGAAAAGTCTATTATATATGTAGATGGAGCTCCGAGTCTGACTACAAGGAGACCCGAATCCCCAGCCTCCTCCAGACGGCGTAGCTTTTTAAAACATTTCGTCCTCAACACGGAGGTACTCGCCAATGTCTGCTTGGTGCAGCACCACGTATGCCGTGGGGTCCAGGTCTTTGCACATTTCTGTTGCCTGCGCAGCGATACCGAAGCCCAGCGGGATGTCATTCATGCTGTAGACAACAACACCAGCGTACTGCGGGGTACCCTCCGTGATACGACCGAGACCGGACTTAACGACGTTGTTGCCGTACAGGAAGGACATCTCCGAGTTGGGCTTGATCCAAACCTTGTACTTGGCGTATTGAGCCAGGTAATCCAGGAAGGTGATGCGCAGGTGGAACTTCTTGGTCTTCGTGAGCTTGCCCACAGCCGTTCCAATGCTCAGGAGCTCGTCCGTGCCAACATTGGTGGACTGGCGCATGAGCTTCTCGCTGCAGTAGTACACGATATTGCCGTGCAGACGGAAGCAGTACTTGTCATCAGGTCGCGTCACCAGGTGCTGCACATTACGGCCGATGTACTTGCTGATCTTCTCGAACACGGTGGTCATCTCATCGTCGGTAAGCGGGCGCATGGTGCTTCGGTACTCGGGTGCAATGCTCCAGTAGATAGAAGATGCCTTGTTGCCAGTGGTGCACAAGAGCTCACTGGTGCGGAGTCGTACCTGTCAAACGGCATAAGTCATTGTACTCATCAGATTTTCATCCAATGGAAACCATAGAGACTGTACATTGGCGGAAATTCAGACTGCTAATTGGTTGGTCTGCGCATTTGCATGGCTGGGGGAGCTCCTCGCTGTTTCCATTGCTAATTTTCGCACAGGCATCAGAAATGGAGGGCAAGATTGAATCGGTGCAGGTCTTCGGCCGCAAGAAGAACGCTACGGCTGTCGCTTACTGCAAGCGCGGCCACGGCCTTATCAAGGTCAACGGCACGCCCATCGAGCTCGTGGAGCCCGAGATTCTGCGCGTCAAGACCTACGAGCCCGTGCTCCTGCTGGGCCAGCAGCGTTTCGCCAACGTACGATGATTTTTCTTCTATCGAGACCGCATGCTACGCGCGGCAGCAATGGTATCAACATGGACGGATGAATAAGACGACGCCCCACTTCGCTTCGGCTTCGGGGTCTTCAATCCACCAACACTCGCTGGAGTGTGCACTTCTGTGCCACCCCTCGGACCGCCATCATGCTTCGGCTGTGGCCTATGAGTGTCCACCCACCTCAACGCACACGCTCTGCTGTGAAAAGCACTCGCACCACCAAAATAATCTGTGTGCATGCTCTGTTTACCGCCGTGTAAATACCATGCTGTCGCAACTGGCTTGCACTCCCTCTCCCTACCTGACGATCGATATGGTGCGCTGACGTGTTGTGTTCTTTTGACGCTGATCAACTTCAGGTGGACATCCGCATCCGCGTGAAGGGTGGTGGTCACACCGCTCAGATCTACGCGATCCGTCAGGCTATCGCCAAGGCTATCGTCGCTTACTACCAGAAGTGTACGTCTTGCGAATTTATTTAGTGGCCAGCATCGTTGCAGTTTCGCTGACATTGTTGTTACTATTATACAGACGTTGACGAGGCCTCCAAGAAGGAGATCAAGGACATCCTGCTCGCCTACGACCGTACCCTTCTGGTCGCCGACCCCCGTCGCTGCGAGGCCAAGAAGTTCGGTGGTTCCAGCGCCCGCGCTCGCTTCCAGAAGTCGTACCGTTAAACGGCGTCTTCCAGCCGAGAGGTCGCTCCTGTTCTCGTTGCTTTCTGCAGTCCAAGCCGCTTGCTGTTGGCGTGCATTCGCTGGTGGCTGCCATTCGCGTGGCATGCTCCTTGGTAGCTTTATGCATCTAAGACAGGAGCCCATAAGCCTTATAATCAAACGTGCGATAAGTTAGCGTCATATTTTTCTCTTCTCTTATAGACTTTACTTCAGTACCAGTGGTAGCAAGTTCCAATGTTTAGTAAAAATTGGACAAATTGACAATACGCTCGTACTTAGGAAAAATATAAAATCTAAAAGTTGTCATTTTTGACACAACGCTTCTGGACGTCGGATAGCTATGGCGGTGACGGGCAAGCGCGGTGTGGGCATTCCAACGATCCTGCTGCATGATGGCGAGGGCACGATCGTGTCCATTGAGATGAAGACGGGCGAGACGTACCGCGGACTGCTGGACGAGACGGAGGACAACATGAATTGCGTCATGAAGGACGCCGTACGCACCGACATCAACGGCAACACCACCCAAGTGGAGCAGGTCTACTTACGCGGCAGCCAGATCCTGTTCATCGTCTTCCCAGATATATATCCTTTACAACCTGAAACGCTGTATATTGCAGTAGGATAGGACCTCCCACCATTGACTCTGCAGTGACTAGTTGCCTTGACCTTCCCAGCGGTGTTGCTGTTATTGCTGTTGCTTTTACGGGTACAGTGCACGTTAAAGCACGCGCCGATGTTCAAGAGAGTCAAGCTGTGGAAGAAACACAAGGGATCAATCCCGACACTGGGACAAGGAGGACTTGGAGGCGGAGCACCGAGAGGACAAGCTGCTGCGATCATCCGGAAAGGTAACGAGGATTCGTTGGCTAAACCTGTTCTAGTGAACGTGCTGATACTAATCGATCACGCGACGTTGACACGGGCTACATACAGCTCAAGAGCGGCGAGGTGGATTTTGATCTTGGTGACAACAAGCTGGAAGTTAATACTGCAACCAAGAATTACAAGAAAGCCAAGCGACGTCATGCGAAAGGAAGGTTACTGCGGCTTCTTGCCTGCGGTACAGCAGGTATATGCCTTCACTGCTGGTCGCTGCTAGACCATTTTAAGTCCCTTGCCTCGGACGAGTCATAATAGACGCATGCACGAACAAACGAGTGGTAAGTGATGCAACAATCTTGTAAGTATATTGCATAACTTCATCCTGCGTCTAGCTCATTTCTGAGCAACGTAGATCGGTCTCCGAAAACCTTTGGAGGAAGTCTGACAGATCTCTAAGAGCTCACAAGTACGAAACCCGACGGACTCAGTGAGATGCTTTGGGAAGTCCTTAGGTCGTAGTTGGATCTTTGGGTAGTTCGCAGCAGTGACTTCAGATGTAAACTTGCGCTTGTGGTACGACTTCCACGGCTGCGGTTCGAGGATAAGTCGTCCGCCAGGTGCTAGCAGCTCGTGGATCTTGGCAAACACCTTTTTGATTCCATCGTCACCGTGAAAGAGGTGAATCCATTTTGTTACACTAAAGCTAAAAGCACGAAAAGCATTAGACAGCCTTATAAGCGGTGACCAATCCTGGAAAGTAACGTACCACGTGATGAAGTCGTAGTTCTTGCCGGCGTGTAAGTCCGATACAACATCTTCACGCTTGAAAATCACGTTTAGTGGGAACTTAGAGCTGGAAAAAAAAACACAATTATTAGTAACAACCATTCTTGCAGCAATCCCCAACTCACCACGTACCCGACAGAAGCTTTGCCAATAGCACGGGGAACAGCAGCTTGCGCCTGCATTGATGGTTTCCATAGCTTGAAAGATAGTGGCATATCGTTGGCAAATGCGTCTCCTTCCTCTGTCTTCCCACTGTCATCTTCTCCAACTGATTCCTTCGCACCACTGACATCAGCAGGAGATTCAACAGCTCCACCTTCACTTTTTGCGGTGGTCTTAGCTGATTTGATCTCGTGAAACGCCTTCTCGAGTTGCTCCTGCCTCAAAATGTCCTTCAACTGTCCTCTGGCTCTGGAAATGAGCTGCGGATCCACATCCACTCCAAGTAAGTAACTCGGCTCCAACTTCTTGGCGATGGTGATAGTGAATTCCCCCGAGTTACAGCCAATGTCCAGTCCGCGCTTGCCGTCAAACCACTTTTTGTCCAGCGCTTCAAGCCGCGGGTCATCCCCCAGCTCACCCTGGTGCTTTTGACCCAGTCGATACGTGTAGTAGCTGACATCCAACAGAATAAAGGGTTAAATTAACAGCAACGCCAAAAACTTAGAATGGATGACACACCTTCTAAAGTTGCCCACGCGCTGCTGTTTCAGTGGTTTCTTCGACTGCTTTCGGTTCTTCGTTGGCTTCGCTGTGAACGGCGCGGCGTCGTCGCCACCCGGAACCTTGCGCTTGGCCATGAGGAGCTTGTTACCTTAACTTAAATTTTGAATTGTCACATTTGAAATATGTCAATTGAAAATAAAAGGTAGGAATATAAATAGACAAAATTAACTATTTTGTTTCATTTATTTTCACTCCACAATAATTGAACAATTTGTTCAAAAAGACTCGAAATGAATTAGGTACCTGCTGTGCATATTTTCCTTGTGTGAAGCACGTGCTATACTGTATCTGGCGACGCCGAAGCTCAGCCTTTTGACCGCAAACAGTGAGCACGTGCATCCATCTGTATAGATCCTTGTGGGGACAAGTTACGTGACTTTGACTCTCTTCCCAAAGGGTAAAGATCGGATAGAATACATGTGGACGTCGAACATGATGCAGTCCGAACTGCTCGGCCGGAGTAGTTAGAAACCCGAGCTCACTTTTCTTTTTCCTCCAACACCGGTAGACCTGCACCAAGATGCGGTTCACTTTCGCTCTTGTCCTCCTCGCTGGACCCGCTCTCGTTGCGGCGACTCTCGACCCGGCCACCTCTAACACCAAGGGAAAATGCCCAAGCACCTACAACTGCAGCGCCACCAAGGTCTCTACAGCCATCCAAGCTGCCGAATGTTCGCACAACACCCGCACCTCTGAGACACAGACGTTCGCGGTGTTTGTGACTGATCACCAGTATGACGGCAACAACGGGTACCCGTACGGCACCTGCTCTGCATACACTTGCGAATCACCAACTTCCGATCAAATGGAGGACAACGACGACTGCTGGACGTTCTTCTGGAGGTGAGTTCTCGAAATCTTGGGCTATAAGGTCACGGGGGGGATAACGAACGTGTTTGTGTATGCAGTGGAAGCGGAACTGACAGCGGTGAAGGCGCTGGTTGCATTAAAGACCCAACCACGGGTAATTGCGGATGTGAGAACTCGGATGGCAAGTTCATCGCCGACAGCAGTAGTTGCGTGTAAATCGTTTGCGTGAATCGATGTTGTGAGTTCGGGACGGCAATCCAAGCTACTAGCATTAGGCAGAGAGCAGATTGTCAGTAACACCGTGTCGTTAAATGCATGTCAATGCATGTCAAAGTGTGTGGACTGATCATATTATTGATGTTGAACACAGGAAGCAATGTGTTAGCTCAGTTGGTAGACGTTTTAGCAACGGTTTCCACAACTAGTGACCGAAAGCATCATCATAAATTGTCCAGTTCACATGACCTGCCAGCAAAATTCACGACTGCATCTACGCAGGCATCAGACGTCGGGGCCGACGCTGTAGAAGTTCCCAAGTCCATCCCCAGCTGTTTAATGTATCGCACACAACTAGTCAGCTTACCTTATAGTTTTGATACTCCTAAATTTATCCGACCATTATCCGGCTAGATTATATATGTCTTCTATCCGTCTCTCCCTCTTATGTCCATCTGGTCGGAGTAGCTCCTCGAGTTGACCTCACTCTTCCACTTGGCAGTTCAAGCGCGCCTCCTGCTCGTGTGTTCGGTGAAATGCAACTGCTGTGGGCGCTGGCGTCGGCTGCGGCGTTGCTGGCGTCTCCCGCCCCCGTGTCGGGCGCGGCCATTGACCCCAAGGACAAGGGCGAGCCGCTCTTCCCCGATGGTCACCCGAACATCACCTACCTGACGGACAAGAACTGGGATGAGCACATGGCCAAGACGGACAAGCCATGGATTGTCGACTTCTACCACCCCTTGTACGTTATAACACGATGTGATAGCAATCTAATCGAGGTGCTAGCATTGGAATATGCCAAGAATTGACCAAGTTATGATGTTTTCTTTTATCGTATTGTGACACAGTTGTCCGCACTGCAAGCACTTTGCACCCGCGTACTTCGAACTCGCGGCCTATTACAAGGAAAAAGGTAACATCTATGTGGGAGCGCTGAGCTGCATGGACCACGTCAAGTGCCGACGCGTGGGAATCACCGGCTTCCCCACTTTGATGACTCTCAACTTCGACAAGAAGAACCCCAAAAAGGAGAACAAGCGGATCATTGGAACCCACACGGTGCAGGAGGTCAAGGACTATGTCAACAGTGTGTTCGCTGAGGTAGCCTTCAATGAAACGGGCACGTGGCCTCCAGGATACACATCACCGGAGGAAAAGGCGAAGGAGGAAGAGAAAAAAAAGAAAGAAGAAGAGGAAAAGAAGAAGGAGGCTGAAAAGAAGACTGGATCGAATGCGAAGGAGCCACCAACGGTCACAGAGACATCCAAGCCCGCTATCTGGGAGGAGTCGACGCTTCCGATGAACCAGACGACTCGAATCCAGGATGCTGCCTCGGCCTTTGTGTTTGGGCTCAAGCAAGGTGCTTTTATGGCCAGCGACGTCATGGACGACGAGGAGTTCGATGCGCTGAAGGGCTGGCTGAAGATGGTCTCGGAGACTTTCCCTGGTGCAATCAACCGTAAGGTTATCAAACCGTTGTACGAGAAGGTGAAGGAGAAGGAGTTGCTGGACTTTGACACCTGGGATGCTATACTAAAGGAGTGGCAGGAAGGTTCCGTTGCTGCATTTAAGGCTGAAGAAGAGCGCTATGACTTCACGGATGTCACTGTCCCTGAATGGCAGCGCTTGAACGACTTGTTCCTCGGTCAAGGAGCCACCTACCGCGCGTGTGCGTTGTACACTTGTGGTCAATGGAGCATGTTCCACATGCTGACAATGAACCCACCTGAGACCGGAGCCCGAAACGCTGAAGTCATGGTGTCTGTGGTGGCTTCGATTCGTCGGTTCATGAAGCATTTCTTTGGTTGTGTGAACTGTCGGGACCACTTTTTGAAGGAGAACACGATCGAGGCCGTGAAGAAGATCAAGGACGCGGAGGACAAGCCTCTGGCGCTACGTCGCTGGCTGTGGGAGCAGCACAACTCGGTCAACAAGCGTCTGCACCATCCTATTTGGCCGAAACCCGAGATTTGTCCGACTTGTGGCACTGAAGACGCGTGGGAGATGGTGGAAGTGGACAAGTGGATGAGCAGGACCTACGCGTACCGTGATGTGGCTGTCCCTCTAGTGAAGGTAGCGGTGACTGCTCCGATGGCCACAGCAGCGGCTCTGCGTAAGGTGACGGACGCTCCAGTCATTGAACTACAACAAACTGACGCCCCTGAGGAGAAGTCTGCCGCGGAAGAGTCGAAGATGAAGACGACAAGCCCGACAGCCGTGGAGCCCAAGGGCGGCGAGGAGTACCATCCCAAGGACGCTGAGCTTGGCATCAAGAATGCTGCCAACACTTTGGATCTCGTCGCCGATACGAAGACAGAGCCCAAGGACGGTCTACAGGGCGTCAGTGCGCCTCCTGTCACTCTGTTCGCTTGGTACATCCTCCCCGTTGCAGCTGTTGGTGGCTATCTCCTCTTCGTGCGCACCCGTGGGAAGAAGAAAGCATACCGCCAGGTTCCGCGGAAGTAAGTGAGTTAGAGAAAGCGGAAACGACAGGAGATTCTTCCAAATCGATTTACTTTTGTTGAAAATGCAAGCTTTAATTTCGTAGAAATAGCGTAAACAGCACTGTTTTCTTTTCTATCAAATGTCCTATGCTATCGATCTACGCTGACGTAGCGAGGCGTTCACTGCCGGTAATCTCGACACCGAAGCCGTGAGGGTCGAAGCTCGACTCGGTCGTGGACAACAATCGAACGGATACCACCTTCAAGTCACGGGCGATCTGCATCGCCATGCCGAAAATGCTCTGACGGGCCATGAGCTCTCCGCTAATCTGAAGAAGCTGCTCCGATCCGTGGATGTAAATCAAAACGCCGTAGCCGTGGCGAACAATGTGTTGCTGCGCCCACTGAGCCTGTAGACTCGCCTCAAACCCGTCCTCCACCAAGAAGACAGGAACATCCGCCTTGTCGTTTACATCGCCGAATACCAGCGCACGGTACGTCTGATCCTCCTGCACCAGGGACTTGTACGCGACACTGACGAACTCTCCAAGAGGAGTAGCAACCATCGTCTCCTTGGTCTCTGTGCGCTGGACAAGCGTCTCCGTTCGAGAGCGATACCGGATGAGATCCGAAATGGTGATCAAAGGAACGTCGAACTTCTTGGAGAACTCCTGCAACTGCGGACGGCGAAGCATACGACCGTTGTCATCGTTCATCTCGCAAATGTATCCAACCGGCTTGACACCAGCCAGTCGAGCCAAGTCCGTAGCAGCTTCAGTGTGGCCGGCACGGACCATTACGCCTCCGTTCTGAGCCAACAGGGGGAAGATATGACCCGGACGGTTGAACGCCGCAGCGTTAACTTCAGGATTAGCCAGAGCACGGATCGTACGCGCTCTGTCGGCGGCTGAAACGCCCGTGGAGTTGCCTTCCTTGAGGTCCACCGTCACCGTGAACTTGCACTTGTGCACCTCCGTGTTGTTCTCCACCATCAGAGGCAGTTGCAACTCGTCGATACGCTCAGCCAGTGCGGGAACACAGACGATCCCCGTGGAGTGGCGCAGCATGAAGGCGACGCGTTCCTCCGTGGCGAATTCGGCGGCAGCGATGAGGTCTCCTTCGTTCTCACGGTCTTCGTTGTCCATGACAACCACGAAGCCTCCTTTGCGGATGGTGTCCAGGGCCTCTTCGATGGAAGTGGTGCCTGCGTTCTTGGCGGAGGTCACGCCGTTGGAGGTGGAGCCGCTGGCCATTGTGTAGGGAGTCGTGAGTTGGAAGAGGCTGATGTAGCAATGCTCGACGAGATTGTCCGGCGGAGGACTGGATGAGTGACGTTGCAAGCGTAATCCAGCGTGGCATGGAAGAGATTGCGTGGAAGGCTGTATGAAAGGATTATGGGTTTCACAGGATGTCCTTTGCAGGTTTGATCAACAACGTTCATATGATTTATGCTAGGCAAATATACTTTACAAGGTAACATGTGATTGGTATAAATATGGACCAATCACCGGGAGGGAGTGACGTGGCTGGCGCCGTTGACGCAAACAGCAACGTGGAGGTCAAAGTGTCCCATGCTGCTCATGTTGATTCAGATCGATGACCAATGGTAATTGACCATCAAGGAGCGCAGCTTGCTTGTCACTCGGGTATATATACATGTACAGTACTAGTATAGTTCTTGCCGTCACATACGTGAAATACATGTATTTGTGGCAACTCTACCGGCCAATCGAGCAGAAATCTGAAGTCTACATCCTCCACCACGTTACACTGACGCAGCAACTCGCTCAGTGGTGACGATTTCAACTCCAAAGCCATTCGGGTCGAGGCTCCAATCTGCCGCGGTCAACAGATGCACTGAAGCTACCTTAAGGTCGCGTACGACCTGCATCGCCATACCGAAGATACTCTGGCGCGCCATCAACTTGCCACTGATCTGCAGGAGCTGTGCCGAGCCGTGGATGTACACCAGCACGCCGCTACCGTGCTTAGATACGTGCTTCTGCGCCCATTGCGCTTGCAAACCAGCCTCAAAGCCGTCCTCCACCAGGAACACGGGGACATCCTTCTGCCCGTTCACATCGCCAAACACAAGCGCGTGGTACGTCTGGTCTTTCTGGACGAGCGACTTGTACTCTACAGACGAGAAACTGCCGAACGGAGTGGTGATTGCGGCTGGCTTGGCCTCTGTTCGCCGAGTAAGCGTCTCCGTTCGTGCACGGTAGCGAATAAGGTCGGAGATTGTCACAAGCGGCAGATTGTGAGTCTGGGAGAACTCCTGGAGCTGCGGACGACGCAGCATCCGTCCGTCGTCGCCCATCATCTCGCACAAGTAGCCCACAGGCTTGACACCAGCCAACCTCGCAAGGTCAATTGCAGCCTCCGTGTGTCCTGCACGCACCATCACACCTCCTTCCTGCGCCAGCAAGGGGAAGATATGACCAGGGCGGTTGAACGCCGTGGGGGGAACTTTCGAGTCCGCCAGAGCACGAATCGTACGGGAGCGGTCACCGGCTGAGACGCCCGTTGAATTTCCTTCCTTGAGATCCACAGTGATGGCGAACTTGCATTTGTGGGCCTCGGTGTTGTTCTCCACCATCAAAGGCAGCTGCAACTCCTCGAGACGAGAAGGCAGCGCCGGAACGCAGATGATTCCCGTCGTGTGGCGCAACATGAAAGCGACACGTTCCTCAGTGGCGAACTCTGCAGCAGCAATGAGGTCGCCCTCGTTCTCGCGATCTTCGTTATCCATGACAACCACGAAACCTCCTTGGCGGATCGTCTCAAGCGCTTCTTCGATGGGTGTAGTGCCCACGTTGTTGGAGGCTTTGACGTCGTTAGCTGTAGTTCCAGTTGCCATTATTGAAAGCTTGATGAGCCTAGCAGTTCGTTACGGCCGCTGCGAATTCGTTTATGAATGAAGCTCGAGCATGGATCGAATGCATCGGGGGGATGTTGGGTAACGGAGCTCTTCGCTGACGTAAGAAGCAGTGCAAACTCACTTCATCTGCGATTGGTGAAATCAGGCCAATCACATGGTGTGATGTCTACCACACAAATATACGTCATCATAATTTGATGTTCATTTCATGTGGCATTATGTTCCACACTCCACTCTCGTGTACGGTACTCGACGCCAAACATTTCGGGCTCATCATGGCGAGAGGACTGCGCATCGGCTCCAAGGCGGACGTGCTCAAGAACCTGCGATCACTGCTGCGAGTGTCTCGTGCACGTGGATCGCAGGACTCCATCCGCGACTGCAAGTTCTCGCAGCAGATCCTCGCACAGGTCCATTTCTCAATAATTCGATTAGTGTTTCTCCGCCGCACATTATAACAATTATCCAATGTTTTTTATCCTTGCAGTACCGAGCGCGGCAGCATGAAAACGACCGCACCAAGATGCGTGCGTACCGCGCAGAAGCCAGTGACTATTTGATGCTGCTGCAGGGCGTTGAGGAGCAGCGCGTACGTTTGCCAATGTTCCGGTTGTCAAGTGTTCAAAAGTAACTGACAAGTGTCTCTTTATGTGCGTTTATCCAGTATCTGTGGGCTCTGGATGCGGGTGTGGAGAAGAAACTTTCAGGCCAGGAGATCGTCAACGCCTCCGCTCGTCGTGTGGGTCTGGAGGTGCCCGAGATGTACGCTGAGAAGCAGGAAGAGGAGGCACGCAAGAAAGCAGCGGCGGCCAAGTACCTTGCCGACAAGAGGGCAAAGGAAGCTGCAGCGGCGCAGTAAGAGGCTTCCAGGTGTTGCAGACATTAGAGACGTGGTGGACAGACAGATAGTGTTATCTGGACCCGTCGAGGCGACACCGCAATGTTGTTTTCAAGCTTTTGTTGAGATAAGCAAAATTAAGACACAAGGCGGAAGGCCAAGGACACACACAAGCGTGGAGATTGGCACCGATAACTAGGGCGGTGCGTCTATGGACTTGCATCGCTGAGATCATCTCGGGAGGCGGCCTGCTCTGATGACAGTGTGGTGAGCACGACACGGCCCTGCCGGATGTCCATGATGACCAAACGGTAGTATTTGCCCTTCTCCGAGAGCACGAGCAGTTCCGTGGCCGTGACGCCGCAGATGACGGCCGCATACTCGCTAGATGCCGGGTAGTTGAGCACACATACCTCATCGCCCTCCTGGAAGATCCAGTCTCGATACAGGAACTTATTCCGGTAGTACTTGGCCACAGTAGGGATCTCACCATCTGCACAGGATGCAAAACGTCAGGAGTGACATCAACAATAGCAGGAAAAGTTGCTACCCGTCGCGTACCGGTATCAAACTCCATGCGTCGTTTTTTCGTTGCCTCATAAACACTTGTGAGCTCTCGGACGTCGTGGTCGATCTCTGACTGCCCCAATTTGTTCTCCAAGGGCTGAAAGACGTAACCACCAGCACGCTTTTTGATCTTCTGTGCAGTGTCTAACGCGAAACCCGTCTCCGTGCCGGCTTTAGTGCGAGTACTTCGTGTCTTGCGAGTGGTAGCTCGAGCTGTCAAATAACACCCAGCAGCGTTAAAATACGCGTAAAATAACCAACACAGTACAGATCCTTACCGTAGCTATGGCCTCCCTTTCGATGGTCGTGTAGAAGCTCCATCTCGTGGTGGATCTCCTCCAGCATATCTTGACGTAACTTCTCGCAATGTAGCTCATACTCCGAGTTGGCCTCGTCGCACTCATAGTCAAAAATCACGTTGGTACCGTGCTGGAAATACTCGCTCCGTTGCTTGGCCACCCGCAGCAGTCGGTCACGTTCCTCGAGGAGCACTTGCAGTCTCTGTTGCATGTCTGGATGTGTCTCGTCCAGTATTTTACGTCTGGCGTTCTCAACGAACTGCATTTGAATCTGCAGGCGGCGTTTGGCCTGTTCCACAAGTTTCCTCGATGTCTCAGCTGGACTCTCGGTGTTCCGTTTGACGGTAACATTCGCCGTCTTGGCCTTTCCGTTGGAGACCACGACGGAGACTTCACTGCCTTCCACCGAGGTCTTCTCCTCGTCTCGCTGGTCCATATCCACGTCCATAGGCTCTGGAGCAGAGTCCTTGATCTCACTCGCAGATGGGACTGGAGCTTTCACTGCAGGGCTGGATGTAGCCATCCCTGATTGGCGGGGTTGCTCTACCACGATTGTCGACATGGTGGATGACTTGCAGTCCGTCGAGCTCGAGCTCAATTGGCTTGTAGGTTAATGGCAATGGATCAAGAAAACTGTACTTGAGAGCGGACCACTGGGATTCCACTGGAGTGCGAGAAAAACTGCACCGGGACGGAGCGCCGCAATGGAGAATCAGTCGCTGGCCAATGGCTCCAGAGCTCCAATTGGCGCTGAGGGTGCACAAGCAGCAGATAAAGAGCTGCGGGTGATTGCGGGGGTGCGAGGGGCAGCGGGAGCTCTTCGGGGGGCTCCGACTTGTTTCTTGCGCTCGGCGTCTGCTTTTCGACTGAGCGTCTACGATTCGACTGTTTCACGAGGCGGAATGACGACTTGGATTTAGTAAGTGGACCGAGCGGACGCAGAGCGGACGAGCAGCGGACATAGATGGTGTTTTGTACATAATATAATGTACGAACACGAAATATCCGTGCCAAGGTTCAACTGGAAGAATGAAGCAAGCAAGAAGAGCAGCGTATCAAAGAGTTCTTAAAAGGTTTAACTAAGAGGACAAAGTATAGAGAATAAATCGTCTGCTGGTAGATTTGTGTTGTCTTTTACTAAATAGTACATGTACGTTGCACTTTAACTTTTACTAGTAAAGCATTAAAAATGGCACGATGGAGTACCGCAGCGCGGGAATTTACCGCCCAGCGGACATGTCACCGAAAGCTTTTCATTACCTGCGCGACATGGTTGCACTGACTCGATGGTCGTCTGCGAGCAAGGCGAGATATGGACAGCAACGTCTTGACACCAACCAACACCGCCTCTTCATAAATAAAGCAAAACCTACTGCTTCCCTATCTGCCACTACGTGCTGTCTTGATTCGCTTGATGGTGCTTGCCTTGTCTTCTTGTCTCCCATTTTACACTCCATTTCGAGCAGGACACGATGTCATTTCACACGGAGAAGCTGACATGACGCGTCACCAGATTTCTAGGAAGTCACGTAGGACGTGTTGAGCTTGGCGCCGATTGTCACGGCAATTCGCGAGAATCGTGATGCCCCGCGCTTCAGCACCTCCGGTTTGTGCTTCTCGTAAGCAGCCACAGCAGTCAGCAGCTTCTCGGACGCACCCAGGCCAGTCATGTCGGGCACAACCGACTTGAAATTCTCATCCAGCTTGGATCCCACTGCGGTAGTGTCCACTACTACGGCGTCGACAACGGATGTGTCGACCTTCATCGCATTAGAAGTAGCGTCCGGCACCAATCCAGGAGTTACGGCAGTAACAGCAGGAACGGCAGTAGCAAGTCCATTGACTGCAGGTGTAGAAGCAGTGGAGGCAGCAATCTCAGGCTTTATAGTCGTAGCCTTGTTGAGCGTCGTTGGCGTTGCAGTGGACTGCGAGAGCGTCGGCTGTGAAATCGTCGAGGCCATGCTCATGTTCTTGGACTGCTCGTACTCCTCGGCCAGTTTGCACTGCACCAACTGCTGCGAGATCTTGTTGATCATCTGCGCAAGACGCTGGGCCTGCTGCGCGAGCTTCGCTTGATGCGACGGCGACTTGGCGCGGCTCTGCTGCATGATCAGTTCCTGCTGCTGCTCGCGCAACTTGGCATGCTGAGCAGTGAGCTGCTGCTTGCGCGCCTCGGGGAGCTTGAATGTTCGGTACTGCGCGGGTGTCAACGAAGCCATGCCATTGGCAGCACTGGTTACTGCTGGGGACGATGAGGTCGACACGTCAATTGGAGTTTGTAGAGACGTCCCGAGACCAGCAGACACGCCAGTCCCATTAGCCGCACTAGTTGGGGTGAGGCCGTTACTTGCAGCCAGCATCGTGGCCGCAGTTTGCTGCTGTGCCGCTGCGTTCATGCGCAGTTGGTTTTGAGCCTTCAGCTGGGCCTGCTGTTGGGCCAGCAACTGCTGTCGCTGCTGTTGCTGCTGCTGGAGAAGAGCTTGCTGTTGGGCGTGCTGGGCTTGGAGTTGTTGCTGCTTCTGCTTGCGTTGCTGCTCCAGGATTTCCTGCTTCTTTGCCGCGGCGGCTGCTGCGGCCTCGAGTTGCAATTTCTTCTTCTGTTCTTCAAGAAGCTTGCGTTGAGCCTCGGCCTTTTGCTGTTCTTGCAGCTTCTTCTGTTGTTCCTGCAGCTGAGCGTGTCGCTGCGCTTCTTGGGCCTTCTTCAGCTGCTCCTGTTGAGACGAAGGGGTACCATTGGTTCCGTTTGCTGCGGCGGCGCGAGTCTTGTTCTTCAGTCGCTCCAGGATAGGCAGCACCTGCTTGTGAATGTGAGCCTCCACACGATCCAGGTCATTCTTGTTGCTGCTAGTGACTTTCGATGGATCCTGCTGCAAGAGCGCGATAATGCGCTTCAAGTTCACGAGGAAGGTGTTGATGCGCTCCTGTTGCTGATTGGCCGGCTTCTGCTTCACCATGCGCTCGAACTCGCGGTACACGATCACCAGATCGTCCCAGTACTTCTGCTTCATCTCCTTCAGTCTCTCGACGTACGTCTGACTACTGTTCGTAGTGGTAGTCGTGGTCGTCGCAGCCGCTGTAGAGACCGTAGGGGTAGAGGCTGCAGTGGTCGCACCAATGCCGTTAGGAAGCGTGTGCTTCAATGCGTTGTCGGCGAGCAGCTGGGACGTGTTTTGAGCACGCTGCATCTCGCGCATCGCTGCCTGTTGCGTGTGCGCAGCCGCCAGTTGCTCGGGCTTCACGCTACGTTGAGCTGCAGCAAGAGCCGCTGCTGCTTGCGTGGTAGGAACAGTAGGAGTTGTGGTCGGAGCCGTCGTTGCGCTGGGGAGAGACATCGACGCTGACGTAGCTCCAGCTTGCGACGCAGCCATCATGGTCGTGGACGGAGCTCCATTCGTGGTAGTCGTTGTTGAAGTCGCAGCGATTGACCCTTGCTGTTGTTGCTGCTGCTGAATCTGGTGTTGCTTCTGCATCAAGTACTGCTGCTGTTTGCGCTGCAGTTGTTGCTGCTTGCTCTTGTGCAGGTGCTGCAGGCGAGTGCGTGCAAGTTGGTGCTGTTGCTGTAGAGTCTGCAGTTGCTGGCGACGCAGATCAGGAGCGACGCCTTGTTGCTGTTGCTGCTGAGCGAGTTGGTTCTGCTGGTTCGAGTGCTGCTGACGAAGCTGCTGCGACTCCTGGTTCTGCGTGTGGAGAAGCTGCCGCTGCTGGGCCTGGAACTGCACTTGGATGCGCTGCAACCACTGCTGCGCTTGTTGCTGTGGAGCACTAGGAATGCTCACTGCCGGAGTCGTACCAGCCGTCGTCGGAGCGGTACTAGTAGCGTTCAACCCAGCAGTCACCGCTGGGTTCAAACCAGTCGAGGCACCAACGCTCGTGCCATTAGTTGCAGCTGCAGCCAGTGCAGCAGCGTTCTGTTGGGCCTGGGCTTGCGCTTGAGCTTGTGCTTGAGCCTGGGCTTGAGCCTGGGCTTGAGCTTGGGCCTGAGCCTGGGCCTGAGCTTGAGCTTGAGCAGCTTGCGCTTGAGCCTGCGCCTGAGCTTGTTG
Source organism: Phytophthora multivora (assembly GCA_001314345.1). NCBI lineage: Eukaryota > Oomycota > Peronosporomycetes > Peronosporales > Peronosporaceae > Phytophthora > Phytophthora multivora. The sequence goes on along the minus strand of LGSM01000122.1, from coordinate 14,828 downwards.
CTGGAAGTTGTTCATAGCTGCACTGACCGCCGCGTTGTTCTGCTGGAACTGCTGGGCATTCATGGCCGCGTTCATGTTCATGTTCAGTCCGCCGTTCAATCCGTTGGCTGCAGCGTTCATGGGGTTGGACGTCCCCACGTTGTTGCCGTTGGCCATCAAATTGGCCTGCTGCATGTCGCCAGCGCTCGGCTTCTTCTTGAGACTCATGATCTTGCGCTGCATCTTCACCAGGTACGCGTTCTACAGCAACACACAGTCAGCTCTTCCTCCCTTCCTCTTTATGCAGCATAGTGGCAAGTATTTACTCTGTCAGGGCTGCTGGACCACAACATCAACTCGAACTTGGCTGCCGACCCCCACACCTTCTGCTTGTCCACCTCGCCGGAGATACGCGCCAGCTCATGGTACCTGCGTAACAAACACAGAATTTAGTATCTCGGATACGATTCTAAAACATGTTAACCCTGAAATAAGTGAGGGGGGAACGTTTTTCTTGAAGGAGCTCCCCTGGCGCCTCTAGCGACGCTACAGAGCTCGTACTGGGTGCATTTAAGAGAGGGAGAGACGTACATTTCAGTGATCATCTTCTTGCGCATGTCCTCGGGGATCTCGGAGCGCCACTGGCCTTCCATGGTGCTTCCCTTATCCGCTCCAATCACTTACGCGGTATTTTAGGCCCCCTCTGTCCGCCCGGAGTGCTTGTGAGCGCGAGACCGCAAAAGTGAAAGTGAGCGCTAGGAGGCTCCGAGCGCAATCTACGTCCTGTGATTCGCCAAAATGAACACAATTAAAACGATACGATTGGTGCAAAAGTTTTAACGAAACGGAAATGCAGCACTATTCCAGTAAAGCACGGTACTGTCGTCTCAAGTGTCGGGCCATTACAACGCGACGCTGCCGCTTCGTGGAGCTCCTGGCTGCACCATCCACGAGTTCTTGGCTGGAGTTTGTATGACCAAAAGCCATTGCCGCGTTGGGATCAACTAAGTGGGAAGGGGTGGATCTTGGTGAGCTATTACCACCGGTACACTTAGCGACATTGAGAGACCTTTGCAAATGCACTGGTGGGTCAATCAGCGCTAACAAGTATCGAGTCTCGACGTGGCGAACTTTGCTCTGCTCTTGCCCTATAGCGCTGGCAGCCGAGCTTGGAGCCGATAGAGGCCAGCGAGGTCGTCTTGCTCGCCGGCCACTTGGTACTACAGAAGGCAATTCCATGTTGAAGCGAGATTGCACGATGGTGAGAACCGATGGCGCTTCACACGGGCAAGTTCAGCCGCAAAGGAACGGATCTGATCACAGTCAAGAGAGGTCTGCACTGACATTGTTCTTAGTCCGATGGAGACCACACTGAGATTTCCATCTTCGTAGCAAACTCCATCGCGATGAGAAAGCGAAAAGCGCGATCCATTGGCAATAACGTAAGGAATGCGATCAACAATAGCTTTGACGACCGCCGAGGAACACGACGGCGACTTCGAGCTTGCGATCCCCACATCTTCACGCAGATCGCGGAACTTCTCTCCGGATTTGTCTTCACGACGTCGTAAAGCTGCTTAGTAGACTAATAGTAGTGCAAGCTGCAACACCAACACAACTTAAAACACGCACAAAAGCGATGCTATTCACGCTTCTAAATACCGTATCTTACTCCTCTCTTCACCTGTAGCCCATGTGACGTCTACTGCACGTCAACGGCAGACATAACCTGTAGGATGTCAGCCCACGGCTGCGTGAACAACTCGACGTCGAACTTCTTCTCGTTGGTGCACGTGCCGCTGTTGCAGCGGCCGGGCGTGGCAGCCTCGCAGCCGCGCACGTGGTAGCGGAAGTGGATGCCGTTGACGATCTGCTGCTCGATGGCCGTCACCTCCGTGAAGCACAATTGCGACTTGAGCGCCGGGTTCTTCTTCTGCAGAGCTTCAGCCAGCAGATTCTCGGTGGCGGTGTTCTTGGTGGCGTGCATCCATTGCCCCACGAGGTGGTAGGTGGCAGCCTCAGTCACAGACAGCAGGGCGAGCAGCACGGTCAATAGCAACAGCAGCAAGGTGACTTGACGCATACTTGGTGGATTGTTGGACTTGGGTATAAGCAGTAGTAGTGAGCTGGACGAAGCTTGTTCTCGAATGAAGGAAGCTGCCGATGACCGCCATGAGACGTATCTCTCCCCGCGCATAGCGAAGCGTCTCTCATTCAAACCGATGAGAACAGATTGAACGAGGTATTGATTTCTGGGCTTCTTGCAGTGCGGAAACTGCTGAAGAAGGATATTGAATTATAGAGTCAACTAGGAAAGATCTGACGACCACACAGACGTAAATGAAATGCCTTGTCGGCCGCATATTTGCCAAACCTCGACGTGGCTACCTGACAGGCAGTGTCTGTAGTGTTACACAAACTGTAATTTACAAACGCTCAAATCTAGCACTTCAACGTTGGTCATTTCTTCATTTCCTAATTGTCGGAATTGACATGGTACGTTGCAAGGACGCGTGGTCGGAACATTATGGGACAATGTTGTTTTTCTTTTATTTTTTACAGGCTTTCATTGCCATTGGCGCTGACTCGCAAGAGCTTAGCTGTGCTGCGCGACTGACGTGACCTGCACCGTGTTGGTCCACGGCTGCGAGAAGACGACGACGTCGTAGTCGGATTTGACACACTCGCGGTCCACGCACGCGCCCAGGCCGCTCGCGTCGTTCACGGGGCAGCCGGCCACCTGGTACTTGTAGTTGGTGCCGGCCACGACCTGCGTCCATAGTCCCTCGATGGCAATGAGGCAGATCGCCGTGGTCACATCCGGCGCGTAGTTGTTTGCGTCGCTGGTGGCCTGCACGAGCAAGTTCACCTCGGTTTCGGTCACGGTGGCTTCTGTCCAGCCGCCGAGCATTGTTTGGGCGGGCACAGCAGTGAACAGAGCAGAGCTGGCGGCGACGGCAGCGATGGAGGTACGGAGGAGAGTCATGGTGGTTGGTGTTGGGGAGTTGACTGAGGATGGAGTGGTAAGTCGCTTTGTTACTTGGGATGCAAGTTTGAGAATGAGGTTCAGAGTCCGCACTCTACTATCCCAGAACTGCCAGCTCCGGTGACTCCTCTAAAGCTGCAGCCATGTGATCAGCCTCGCATACAGGTGCTCCAGCCAACGCGCACGACATTTCGGAGTGTTGGGAATTTTGACCCTGGAGGTTGACCATCAGGATGGTCATGTGGCTGGGTGTTGCAGGTCTGTGATTCGCCGAGGTAGCCGTGTGTACGTTTTGGTAGGAGGACCAGCCTGAAATCGTGAAGCACGTTGGCGTTGAAGTTGTTTTGAGTTCGGAGCTGAACTAACGGCGCATTGTGCTACCGGTACAATGAACTTGATCTTTACAAACAGAGCTGTCCGCGAACGTCATGCGCTTGTGGTGTTCGTCTACTGAATCATCTGCAGGATGGTCGGCGCCTGAGATGCAGATGGCTTCGCCGTTGGGGCATTGATCTACAGCTTGAGCTATTGAATAACTTGCGTAGATGTCATTTTCTCAAGTGATGTCGGATACAAATTTATGCAACAGCTTAGTAGAGATTCGTAGCGACGCAGGGTAGACATAAAGGCCTTCTAACCAATAAATTCAGCGGTACAGTATCCTCAGGAATTTCCGTTTGATAGAGTATGTATGGATAGAAAATATCTTCACTAAACATCATCTCGAACTCTTGGATGCATTGAGCCTCCCCCAGAGTATACAATAACTATTTAATGGCTTCACCTGTGTCTTGAGTACATATCCAGTTGTCGTATGCTCGGCCACCTGAAAAACAGAGTGCCTCCGACCAAGGACATGTGCATGCCCGACAAACACACCAGATGCACTTCGCCTCGTGCCTCCTTCAAATGCTACGAGGTACCTCATCCGCAAAGCAGTTTTAACTAACATCTTAGAAGTTCACTTCGCAATTTGAACCATTGCGATCACTTCCATTTGACACAGAACGATGAAGTCCCCTCAGCACCTTTCGACACTGGCAGCTTTTGTAGCCCTTGCCTCATTGCCGCACGTACACGCGACTCCTTTCGCGTACAACCCGTACATGACCAGTGACTGCGCTACGACTGAGCTTTCCCACAAAAGCCCGGCGTTCGGAGCCATCGTACCGGACCTCGACAAGTCCTACAGCACGTACGTTGAATTCGCCTACCCGACCATCACTGACAACACCAACCAACAAACGCAACAGTCTACCGACCAAACTCAGCAAGCGAACCGCAAACTGGAAGAGACCAGCTCCAGCTCGAACATGGATATGAAGAAGATCGAGAACTATTTCCATTCCAGTCTGGAATTGAACCTGAAAAGACTCGGCGGGAACGCCGCGTACTACGTGATGCCGTGGCCAAGCAGTTACTGGCCGGTGTACATGGACGGCATCAACCAACGTTGGGATTCCAATCAGCCTAGCGCGGCTGAGAAGTATGCCACCGCCTTTGGCAAAGACCCCACCGCCTTCATGGAGAAAATATCGAAATTCTCGGGCATTCTGTCGATGAAATCTCACAAGCCTTGCTCCAGCGTGGATGACTGTAAGGGTCTGAACGACGGGAGCACGTGCGCGGTTCGAGATGGACAGCAACAGGGTTACTGCGTCCCGATGTGGTTCGGTATCTGCCACGCCTGGGCTCCTGCAGCTCTGCTTGAACCGGAACCGCGGTGTGTGGTGCAGAAGAACGGTGTCACGTTCCAACCTATGGATATCAAGGCCCTGCTTACTCAAGTGTACGATGACGGTGGAGTGAAAACCGTCTTCACAGGTGCACGCTTTGATGGTCCCAACAGCGCATCTAAAGACCAGTACGGAAGGTACATCGATGGTTCTCGTCGTGATCTTGGGCCGGGTTACATGCACGTGGCTCTAGCGAACATCATCGGCCGTTTCAACTCGTCACTGGTTCTCGACGTCACCGGCGGTGCAGAGGTCTGGAATCAGCCCGTGTACAGCTACCAAGTCATTGGTCAAAGAGAACTGACGCCAACTGAGGCTGCCAACGAGTTTTATGGCCAAAATGCGTATCCGTTCAATGGCAAGGCGCAACGCATCATGTACACGGAGACGACAGTGTCTTGGATGATCGAGACTTACGATAATGGAGGTCTCGTGTCCTCTGGACGTGCATCGCAGTACATGGACAGCAAGACGTACACGTACCTACTGGAGCTCGACAGCGAGTACAATATTCTTGGTGGCGAATGGGTGAACAAGTCGAATGACGATCACCCAGACTTCCTTTGGTTCCCCGAGTCGCGTCCCAGCTTGGATACAACTACCGAGGTCGACATCAGCTACCGCAACGTCCGCGAGCTGCTCGACCAAGCCACAAGCTGCGCCTAGAATCTAGGCCCTAGATTGTCTGCTTATTAGACACACTGTAATTGTCAACCCAGTCAAGTTATGCACAAACTCGTTATTTTTCACAAATTTCCCCTGTTGCGTTTGGAACCGGTTCCAATGGAACTTCCATCCTGATCGAAGAGCCGCAGCCTGGGTTCACAGAGAAGCAGGACCGTTAGATTAGCAGTCAGTTCGGAATTCGCCAAGGAATAGATCTTCCCTTCGTTCTCACCTTTGGTCTGCTGTCGTCTCTGAGCGTGGAGTCATAACATACCCTCAATTCCCGGGACCAAATGGCGGTGGTGGCGGGGAGGGGGGTATATACTACTGTATGAGACAACGTCAAGCCTAAGTGCGAATCGGCATTTGGGCACACCCAAAATCGAACTGCTTTTTTTAACGACAATTTTGGACAATATCCAGAAAAAAATGTCTCTTGAATTTTCTCGAAAATCTCAAATTTGTTTTTCATAATCCGATGTAAAATTAAGCAAGTAATAACTAATATCCACCATATCGCCTAATTCAGCATCTAAGAGCAACGCCAACGGTGATCCTTGAGCTTCCTGCCGGTACGGCAGGAATAATTGTTCCCTTGGCAGAAGGAGGGTAAGCCAAACCTCGTCGATCGCGAGGATAAGGAATAGGCTGCAGTGTCCGGTATAGGTGCAATCGGAGTTGGCCGGAGCGAAGCGCTCCTTCCACCTCGGCCTCTAAGATGGAGCCCAACACTCAGTTTCTAAGTTTTATCCAAGAGCTCAAGAAGCTTTCAACTACACCGACGAACTGCACCTTCGCTACTGATGTCCACCGTTCCTTCCACCAGCACCGTTAATAGCAACGCCACAGCCTCGACTAATGTCCCTTCCAGCAACCCCGCGAGTACTACGGGAGGCCATGACCCAGCATTGCTGGCAGCAACGGGCTCCGGAGTGGTGGTGCTGTCTGGTACTACGTCCATGACCGCAGCCTCTTCTGATGTCGTCGGGACATCCATTGCAGAGCATGCTCCTCCCTTGCTTGAGTCGGGCTCCGACGTGATCACCGCACACGTGAACGAGCCACCGAGTGACGGTACGGCTGCGTCGCCGGGACGTTCAAGCGCTTGTTTGCAAGCCAAGAAGGCGGCCTGGATCCTGCGTGTAGCCAAGCGCAAGGTAAAGCGTGTCGGCCCACCCGCTGGCGTGGCTCCTGCTGAAGCTCGCCCCAAGAAGCGCAAGACTACCAACCCCGTCGTACTGGCCTGCAACGAGACCCAGGTCCCCGTGTGTTCATCCTCTGGCACGGTGGTCACTGCACCAGCTCCAATGCTACTTGGTGTCGGCTCTCACCCAGGCGACCGTGAGGCCTGCTCCGTCTCAGCACAGCCTGAACACGGCGATATTTCACCGCATATCGCGGACACACTCGGTGGAACAACGTAAGTTGCCATTGATGTCGACTGTGGTACTCCTAATGCAACGGGCCTGAATTCCGGTGCTGTCATCGACCTTGGCGCTGACGCGGACTGTGATGCTCCGGTCGCCGCTGCGTGCCCACCACGAGGTACTACTACTAGAGCTGCTGCGTTCAATCTGGGCGACTTCGCCCGGTCGTTCTCGTCGATCGGCTTCTCGCCTACGTCGTCGTCTCCAGCTCAGCGCACCACTTTGGAGGAGAAAATGGACAAGTTGTTTGAACTGTTTGCAGACCTACGACCTGCAGTGCAACCCGCTACAGGCTCGGCGACTCGTTGTCTGGCACCGGAGCCACGGCTAGCAGTGTTTCATGCAGACTGCAACAGGACGCCGGTTGAACCTCATGGGCCGGCCCTTACAGCACCCAATTCGTGGGCCCTGCCGCTGCCTGGCAACGCTGCCGACATGCCCCCAGCTACTGTCTGTGAGCTGCGCTGTGCGAGCTTAGAGCTGTCGCGTACTGGGGTCATCCAATGCAAACTTCTCTGCCGATTTCGGAGCTGGGGCATCACTGCCGGCTACGAATGCCAGTGTTCGTCCTACGAAGACCTACTGGCCGCGATTAGCGGGATGATTTCGTTTGAGGATGCCGCGTGGTTTGACCACGCACGACGTCTGCTTTCACGCGGTCAAGCGTTTCGTGTTGGCGAATATGGAGTGTGACAATAACACCCCGGAGCGTGTCACCCTGACATTAATGTACGTCAACCAGTTTATCGGCCGCGCTTTAGCCCACCTGCTCGTGGACTCACCATATTGGTGGCGAGAGTTCTGCGACACTGTTCGCGCCGTTGACTACCATAGTCCCGACTGGCAAGCGGCACGTAATGGCCTCGCACTCCGCGTGGCCACGACGACTACCGTGAGCTCCGTCGACACGCATCCTCCAACCCAGCCTCTTCAGCAGCAACACCTCCAACGGCGTGGACCGGCCGCTCGGGTGCCGATCATGCCGGACCACATCCGTAGACTAATCCCACGCAATGGCGAGGGGTGTATGCCCTGCCTCCTTTTCATGGCGGGTGGCATGTGCTATGGGGGTCTGCGGACCGGTGCGTCCACCACCGCCGCACGCATCACTGGGAAGGCCGGCTACCGCGAGGCCTTCAAGAATTCATCGACCGCAACAATAGACAGGAACGTCGCCAACAGAACCGCCGACACCGCTCTTGAAGCGGCCGAGGCTCTGCCCGTTCGTCGGCACTTCGGATCGCATGCAATACCACGCTTAATACACAACATCTTGGTACTGCAAACGAACAATCTCCGCTTTCCAGTTGCATAGACCCGTTCAGTGGATCTTGCACTGCGATTAGTGCTAGTACGTATGTACTACCACACACACAGGCACCCTATGGTCCTACCTTTCCACCGAAGTCGCCTCAAGGCACTCTTAGCACTAAGTCGCCCCAGGGCACTTTCCCATCCACAGAGCCGTTTATCGGCAGCGGGCCCACAACGCCCGGCACCGATGTGACGCACAACACGTTCCAGTGCATTCTGAGAGGTATGCTCACACAGAGGCATCCAGCTCCAAGCTACGGGCGCACGGCTGCTTTCCGGCTAAACGCGGAGGCGAGAGCGAGCCTGTGGGAACGCATTCGTCTACAAAACACCGATCTGGCACTTCACCGAGTGGGACTGGCACTTCCATCGATGGCTCCACTTCCGGCCTCTGCTACGCCCAGCCTAAACAAGCCACTTCAGTGCGTTCTATCGGAGTTCGTCCGACGAACCCGTATACCATTACGCCAGTTCGTCGAACTTATCCGAGGTCAGACTCGTGAAGACTTCCGCCCAAACAAGAACATGGTGCCGGCAATTCTACAGCAGATGCGTGCCGGCTACAAAACCTATGATGGATTGCTCAACATCGCAATGCACGGAGCTAAGGTGCCGCTCTCGAGCCCGTTACCGCGACAAAGCATGCCCCCGGCCAACCATAAATCTGCTCACGACCGATACTCGGTTCTGGTAAGGAATGTCCGGAAAGAACAAGGCACTTGGAGGTGCCTCGTGCTCGATGCCGACATACTCATGCTCTGGAGGGAAGTCCATATCAGTCCGTTTGGAGTCGTGGACAAAGGTGAATTGGACCCGTCTACATCAGGCGGGACCATACATGACCTGTCATCCCCTGTCGGGCACTCACTCAATGACTACACGAACACTTCAACCATCTGCTCTCCAATGTTCGAGCGATGCGACGCTATCGCAGTGGAAATCCTTCGTCTCCAAGAAGCCCACCCCGACGCGGAGATAAAACTACAGGCCGGGGACGTTACCGCCGCCTTCCGTAATGTGTACATCCAGAGCGACCGAGCATTTCTCTTCGGGGGCCGGCTCGAGTGCGACAATGCGCTGGTCATCGACACGTCGGCTGCCTTTGGTTGGTCCGGTTCCCCCGCAACTTATGACATCGTCAGAGGCGCAATTGCCTACGTCCACGGCAATTCGACCACCGACCAACAACCTGACGGTATGTTTAGCTGGTATTGGGTCGATGATCATATCAATGTCGCTGCTGACATCGGTTCCAACTGCAACGATGCGGAGCAGTCTCTTCGCTTTGCCATGACGACTATCCTGGGACCCACTGCTGTCAACGCAAGACAAGTTTACCACGTGGAGCACTTGCCAGAAAGCTCTCGGTCTCATCTTCGACACGGCCACCGGGACGGTGTCTATGCCTGCTGCAAAGATAACAAAGGCCGCGACCTGCGTCAATGCTGTGTATCGGGCAACTTCGCGGAGCCGCACGGACTACCGTTCTCTGCTCGGTCGCCTACGCCATGTGGGCACATGCGTTAGGCCCGCACGCCCATTCCTCCAACGCCTCCGCCAGCGGGAGCGACACCTCCATCGGTGGGGCCGCGTACCTGTAACGGCGGCGATGAAGCAAGACCTCTCTTGGTGGTCTATCATCCTTCGATCCCCCTTATTGAACGGCGTTCCCGTTGAATCCTTCCACAGCAACACTGCGCCGGACGTCTGTTTCGAAATGGACGCTTTCGACTCTGCTCTGTGTGCTCTGGTGGCCGAGGATCGATGCATTCTATGTTATGCGTTTTCCGAGGTGGAGCGGGGTTTAATCCTGTCAATTAAAACCGATCCAACTGTGGGCTTCTATATCAATTACCGCGAATTCCTGTCCTGCGCATTTGCCGTCCACACGTGGGGAAAGCGCTGGTCTGCACAGCGGAAGGCTGGTGTCACCTCCCCTGTACACGTGGAGTTAAAGATTAACAATACCTGTGGCATGGCACAACAAGATGGCCTCGCCCAAACCCCGGGCCCAGATCATCATTCGCCTTCTCAGTCATTGAGAACTCCATTTCGGCCTCCGTTTCTCGGCGGTTCACGTGCAACTGGATCGCGGACGCGGGCTCTCGGTCGTATGGCAGTAGACCTATGGCCACGTTATATGATAAACTAACCCGTGGTTGGGTGCAGGTCAACCTATCGACGAATGTATCAATTTTGGAGGCGATCTGGGACTCTATCTCCGAAAGAATTCGGTCACACAGTCAACATACACCAAGTACGCGCCGCGTTCCGCGCCTGGTACACCTGGACAGCCGACGTGGGCTTGACCCAACGCTCCTCAAGCACACATTAGATGCTTAGATCCAAGTGGTCACCGCCTTCGTTCTTCATGGTGTTCGGTACGGTTACGGTTCGGGGCTCTCAGTACGCGGTACGCCAATTGTGGCTACACTCCACGGAATCTCGCACTTCTTTCAGGCGGCTACTCTTAAGTTTCCCACCAACCATCCACAAATTCGCATGGTCCTGAAGGGCACCCGTCTCGATGCGCCGACTTGAACTGGAGTCTTGTAGCGTTGCACGGTGAGCGGAGCCACGCCATAGCATAGCACAAACGTTGGTCGACAGACATGGCTCACGTATGGCAAAAAGTATTGAAACCGAGCGCGTTCCCCGCGACCTCTCCTACGCTCCGACGTCGGGAGCCCCATCAACACGCCAATCAACGTGTACAGGCTGGACATCTTCTCCACCTTTGTGATAGGCGACAGAGAGCCCAGTAGCATTTCAAGATCTTTAGTTTTCCCGCCGACGCAACGGGCTTCGCACTCGCCAGACTGAATCACTTTCATGACTTAGGTTTGCAAATTCACGTCGAGCAAATTGGGGCCTGTTCACAAATACTCTATTTGCATCTGGTGGAATTAAATTCCACCAGATAGAGGTGACCCGCCGTGTTCATGGACCCGCTGGATGGAAATGTAGATGTCGATGTAGCCCCCACTGACTTAGCCTACGAAAAGCTATAATTGGTTCAGTATAAAGATACAAGTATATTAATATATAAAACGCGAGCTGTCAATGCCGTACTACTAGTACCGTACTAGTAGTTCGTGCTGGTGCTAATAACACGTGCGTATCTGGACTGGTTGCAGCTTCCGACTGTGTGGATAACTTAGTGCGAGCGCGGCATCTCTTGGAAGAACTGAAAATTACGCAGGTGGTGTCCACGGTATACTGCGACAACCAAAGCACTATCCAAGTTATTGCGAATCGTGGAGACAGCAAGGAAGTCCAGCGTTGTGCAAAAGAAGCTCGGATGATTGCTGAGTTCGTGGATGATGGTGCATTGATTGTGGATTATGTGTCGACTACTGAAAATGCTGCAGACATTTTCACCAAAGCTCTTGGACCGCCGCGTTTCGAGTGTCTCCGAGATAAACTCAGAGTGGAAAATGTGTTGACAGCATGGGAGACACACAGGGAGGTGGAGAATTTGACGCACGAGAATTAACTATCGTGCGGTCGGACAGTGATTTGCTACTGGGAGGCAGCATGGATGCTTTGAGCAGGGACTTCAGGGACGGCACCATCTCGGCTGTGATGAGATGGTCTCGAAGAAATGAATATGGTCTTCACGAGTGGTAATCGGTATCATTGATGAATCTTACCACACGAAATTCGACTGGTTTCCGATTTGTATTCGCATCATTTTGTATCGGCAGTGCGGCGTGAAGTGGGAGTGAGAGAATTCAAGGTCACTGGCGCTGCGCCAAGTTATGGATAAGGTCTGTGTTTTGTGGTTGAGCTGGAAGAGACCACGGCTGAGATGCCATGAGTGGTAGCTGGTATAGCAGGATTCTTGCGCAAGCAGCGGTTGTCTACCGGTAGTCCAAGGAGGTTTTGTTGCCTGAGACTTCCCTCCAGAGTTCACAGCAACTCAAATATATTCACTTCACAACTCAAGTCTTCAACTTCTGTTTCGACTACGCTAATCTCCTAAGTGCTCAGGAGTGGGCACGAAACTCACTTAATTGTTCTAATTGGAACACTGATTAGACATATTTCAATTTAACCAGTAAAAACAGTTACGATTTGGAATGCTAAAGTAATAGTATTAAAATACTATGGGGATCAAGGCAGTGATGAGCTGTGTGAGGACCCGTTAAAGCAGAAGACAACCAAGGTTATGCGGGCGACCAAAAGGCCAATCGGTCCACCAACTACGGAGACAACACCAACTACGGAGACAGCAGCAACTATGGAGACAGCAGCGGCTACGGGGACAGCAGCAATGACGGAAGCGGGAGTGACGAAGATGGGTGGTACCATCGTTGGGTACCTTCAAGGAGAGCGGACAAGCGGTGCAGTATAGCGGTACCAGGATAGCAGAGGAGAGGCGACATCTAGGGAGACCGTGCGCCTGGTATTGGCTGCAGAAGGTCGCAACTCCAGAAGATCGGCCAAGCGCGTTCCAAGTAGTTAGGCTCAGTCTTAGATTTGCGGCGAAGCAGAGAGAAGACATAAGAGAGCGAGTTAATCTCCACACAAGAAGTGCTAGTGTACTGAGAGTGCTTAGCGTTGCGAGAGCAGACACTGCTTACCGAGAAAGCGAAGCGTAGCCGCCAGACTAGTCTCTAGTGTGTGTGTGAGACGGGTATCTGCAGCCCCGTAAGGTCGAGTGGAGTATCTGCAGCCTGCCCTCCGAGTGCTGGACAGTCACGAGTGAATATTTGCTGTTCCTGTGGTATTTAAGTCCACCGGCGGTGCCTCGGACGACCTGAAGATCACTATAGGTTGGTCAACACCCACGGCCGTCAAGGATTGTACGTGAAGTGCCGTGTATATTTGACGGGTACTGTGTGTGTAAGGCACGACGCGTACGTGTCTACCGGAACCTGTCTGCCGATTACAGATAAGACCGGCACGGTACGCGGTGTAAGAACGGTAGCTACTGCGTTGTCTATTCTTACGCTAATTTTAGGCTCCCGACAATTAAATTGAAGGAGTTGTATGATCGCAAAGAACAACTGGTTTTCGCCATTTATTGCGATCATGTTATTATCTCCTGTTTCTCCCCAATAGCGGCACTGCGAAAGAATAAATATTGTGGGCAAATTACGCCCGCACAAACTACACGTTATATAAAGTGTGTCTGCTCAAAATGAACACCGTAGGGGAGTCCTAACAAGTAGCTTTCGAGTGCTAGCTTCAGAACTTCGATGGCGCTAAAGTTTTAAAGTTATACTTTGATATGAGAATTGGTATTTCTTTTCCGGACCGAAGAAGTACAACTTTGTTTTTACTTTGCTTCACGCCTTAAATGAACTTACCGGTTTGGAACCAGTTACAGCTAGCTAATAGGTTCGTCAGTTTTACAACATATAAATAAAACCATTGTTTTTTTTCGATTTTGAGGTTCGATGAACGTCACATAAAAAATTCCGAGCCTAAAACCATAAATCCGACCCTATGGTTCACAGTTTCACCGTGAGCGAAAGATAAACCAGCCAATCGGAAGCATGGAAAGTGGACTTTGACAGTTACCAAAGCCAATTCTTCGTTTAAGTTAAGGCTCATAAACATAAACGTGAGGGATTTTGATCCTGAATAAAGTTGGAACCCAGTTCGATTCTGATGGGTTCTGATTCGGTTCATTTTAGGCGTGCTTTACTTGCTGAATTAAAAGTAGTCTATGCAAATGAAACCACCGTAGATTTCTCATCATATCATATCACCAACGAATATGCTGGTGCCGTTGAAGCTGGAATACTCCAACGGGTCGTATGTGTTTACACAAATAGTTTAAAAAAAAAAACACGAGAATCGTAATGACCGCATCTCAGGTCGTACAAATACATGTACAAGAAAACCCAACATAATCACACAGCCAGTACAACATTTTAACGACAATAGTGGTAAATTACGACTATTGTCGTTAAAAAGTTTGAAAAAATTATGACTCGTAATATTCTCTGTAAAACAGCTACATGTACATGTATAGATGTCGTACGACTTTGAGTTTTATGCTTTTTTAAGTTGGTCTAAATTAATGTTAAAAGTTCTAAACCCGGAAATTTATTTCTGTGCTTTCAGTCTACTTTTTCTTCACCACAATATACTTAGGTTTTGACAAAACGTCCCAACCTACTTAGCCAGTTTAATTCCTCTGCTTGAATAGGAATGACAACAGCAATTGTGAGCGACGGAGCCAGCTCCCGACGGAACCCGAGCCATCGCGAAAATGCGCGCCGCGTTGGCTCAGTGGCTTGAAGAAGTCCAGCGCATTGCCGTCTAGCACCAGCAGAAAGTACGCTAGTTTTTTTTTTTAATTTTGATTTCGTATTGAGAAACACAGACAGCCCGCACTACTTTCTCCGAGCATGCTATTAAACACATCGTCGCTAGGATGAAATTTTTATTCATGCCGTGTATACGTCGTAATTAACTTGACCTTTTATGTGAAATGCATGTTTTGTGGAAGATCGCTGAGCAAAACCCGGTCGCATCGCCAAGTTGTACCACAAATTTCTGATGATATTGTTGTAGCTTCTCTAAAGTGCAAAGACACGCGCATTCCCCTAGGAATAGCCTGTGTCGGGTCTACTGGTACCTATCATTGGGTGTGTTTCAATAGTGGCAATATGTGTAGTCTGACTTTAACATGTTGTAATTAACAACATGCTCACGCCATTTTTACATAGTGGAGAAAATCGCGTGAGTGTTGGGCGGGGGGGG
>LGSM01000121.1:0-68148 GCA_001314345.1 Phytophthora multivora | reverse complement strand
GTCACCTCAAAAGTTGGGCACCAAAAGTGTCCATATAAAGAGGTTTGACTGTATAAAATTGTACTGCTCATTCAAAAAAAAAAAAGGTAATTGCAATCCAGGTCCCAGCAATAATAAATGGAAGTGACTAGTGTTCCCAGCGATATTTCAGAAAAGGGGCAAGAGTATAACCTAATCGCCAAAGTCGCCGGCCGAAGGCAGGCGAGTCCAAGCGCAGCGCGCAGCGCTGCAAGACTAGGGTCAAACCTCCCAGACCAACAAGAACGAGTTAGCATCGACGTGCAAAGCGAAGCCTTCGCGCGCGGTGTGCTAAGTCGTGACATTTACTGCTCAAACCAGGGTTTGGCAGGTTTAGGGGTCGGGTGTAGAATCGCGCGAAAGGAGCTTCAGTTGCTGTAAAGTTGCCTAAAAGTTGCCGAGAAAATGCTTTTGTTGGGGACTCTAACATCGTCCAAAGTATTTAGATTCATTTTACTACTACTGTAGTAAAAAGGTATTATACTATCCACAAAGTATTTTCTCAATTTACCGAAAAGGTACTAAAATACCGGTACATGTATTAAAAATGTACCTGTACATTGTAGACTGTTCGTTTTGGTTACTGGTATGGTTACACCGTGTAACTTACACGTACAGTCAGTTATGCCATTTGAGTGCGCGCTTACGAATCGCAAATTTGCCATCACGATTCGATGTTCGTAATGTGTTTTGCACTTCCGGATGATAATCTCTAGATCTGTTTGTCGTCACGTGACGTCGATGGCTTTCATTTGCGGTCTCAACTGGTGCGAGTCGCACTGCGACGCCATTTACTCTTTTGCGACGAGTTCACAGCACCAACGCAGCAGGAAACCATGGGGCGATGCATTGTCGCATGGACGGCCATTGTTGCCCTACTAGCAGTAAGCGAGGCATTGTCGGAGCCTGCACGCGATGGACAGGATAACATTGCCAAGCTCGCACCAAGACGCAGTGTCAACCGGCTCCTACGAACCAACGGTGAAGACGACGAAGAGAGGGGGCCGATAACGGAGAAGATATTCTTGAAGCTGAGCAAGCTGGCGGAGAAGGCTGGAAAAAATGATCTCTCAAAGAAACTAGAGCACAAATCCTGGCTGGAGGGAGGAAAAGGCCCACAATATCATTTCCAGAAAAATGGATGGAAGGGGAAAAGCGGTGAGGAGCTGATGCAAGATCCGTCGTTCATCCGCTACTTCGGATTCGACGAGAAATGGCTGAAGGCGCTACAGAAGAAGAAACTTATTCATACTACTGATGAGTGGATAGAGTTGTGGAATGAACAAATGAAAAAGGCGGCTTCCTAAACACACTGCATGTATAGAAATAGAGCTACGTTTGTAGTACTGTATTCATCTTCCGGTAACTCGAGACTTCGCCTTACAAAGACGAATACAGTACTACAGACTTTCTACAGTACATGCACGACAAGAAATATGGTCTGGCGTGCTTGTACAACTCAACGCTACATGTATACTCGGATTACGCCCCTTGTTACCAAGTACATGTACCGGTACCAGAAAGATGACAACGCACAAACAATACGGAATGGTTCTGTTACAGAACTTCTGTACGCGTACTGCAACCTGACGACTCGAAAAATTCGGGAGTTGGTCCAGTGTAAGAAAGCAATCGTCGAACTCGCGGGATTTTCATCAGCTTCGAGTTAATACTTTGCGTTGTGTCTTCCGATTCTTCATGAGACGATGGTTTAGAGCAGCAAGGATATCGCAAAAGTCATCATATCCAAACAGGAGGCCCTGACTCTGGTTATTCTCAATGTTGTTTGTGAATCTTTGGAACAATGTTGTCAGCTGTTGCTCATTCAAGTTCGAGGTGAGGCCTACACTTCTCATAGTATCCATGCTCACAAACTGCGAGTTACTCCTGTCGAGTTGTCGCCATTCACGACGTAAATCCACACGAGCAGGTCTGTTCATCCAGAGTTTAGCTACAAGTGCCAGTACTGCTGAGCTATCAGAAAAGCGGAAGTCCTCGGGTGACTTTACAGAAGATTGTTTGTGATTCGGCGTTCACAAGCTCAAGTCGCGGATATGGAAACCATTTCAAGAAGCTCAAACCCTTTCGTTGTCGAATGGCCGAGGCACCAGTGGTTATTCTGCTAACAACAAGAACAGCTGCATTCAAAGTGAACTCGTAGCTCTCATCCTGGAGGTCAAAGCGGTTGTCGCCCTGCGCAGGACGAAGCAATTCCGATGCATTATTTGGCCTCAGATATGTACGTGGGTGACTTCCACTTGCCAACTACTTCCGGTGTTTGCGGTGAAGGAGTCAGCTCAAATTTCTCCTGAGTCACGCCGTGAGTCTCCAAATAGTAATTACGTGTGAAAGGATCGCAGTCTTGGAGCAACAACCACCTCGAGAAAACAGTTATCCACTCCCACAACGTAAATCTCTATCGGTAAGGAATAAACATTGTCATCTAGCCAACTTCCTCCGCGATAATAAAACGCTGAAGTGGTCTGGACCACGATCACGATCTCGAGCTTCGATGACCTCCACCGTGTCGCCGGGCAGATAGTAATGCAAAACGAGGTAGGATACTGTACAACGGGTGGTAAGACGCGTAGAATCTCAAGACTTTCTGGCTTTAGTCGTGGAATTTACACATAGCTTCCGCCTTACTAGATGATTCTTGAGCTCATCCACTTCGTCCAGTGACTCATCCGGATACATGTGAGGGGTTTCCAACGTGTCTCCGAGCGCCTCGGTGTAGAAATTCATGTAGCTGACGCAGCGTCAGAGTCCACGATGCGAAAAACTCGTCCGAACAAGCGCAATTCGCAGCCAATTCGGAAATCCACCGGTGAGTAAAAGTCTTCTGAGATGTTTCTTTGGGGAGGAGAAACTTCCTGTTCCCAGTCTTATGAAAGACAGTACGCCCCACGAATTCACCTGGTGGAGACGTACATGTACCATTTCATTTGTAGAGCATTTCTGACCAAATATTAATAATTGCCGCAGAAAATTATTTTATACTATGTTCGCCACACCATTTATTGAGCAAGCCCTTTGCCATTTGCTCAAAACCCGAACGATGCCGACTGCGAACAAGGGCGTGCTGGTTAAATGGTACGTGGCAAACCCTTTCGAGGACACCATGCCCCCAGCGCCTTCTATATATGGACACCTGCATTGTTGATGCTCTCGTGCTCCTTAACTAACGCTCTGCGTACACTTACCAGCGATCCGGCGACGAAGCAGTATTTGTTGCATCTCAATGAGACGGCAGTTCAGGTCGGTGATCTGAATCGATTGTAACCAATAACTGGGGTGATGCCAATGGGGCTAAAACTTTTTTTTCCGTGTGTGTGTGCTGTAGCAACGGTTTGTGATCGAAGATCTGGACGACACACACCTATTTATTGTACCGGATCAGAAGGTCATCGCCTTTATTGAAAAGAAGATGGACGAGTGGAACGAGAAGAATACGTACCAGCCGCCCACACAGTAGGGGGAGTATCGCTAGAGTGGCTGCACGACGCATTCTGTTTAATTGTAGCACGGCTTGTTGCCTCACTTAGAAATGGACTCGCGTTTTTAATATCCCATGGATTTGGTATCTTTGTTTATCAGGCAAAAGTTGTGCAACGCATCTACTCGTTTTGTACTTGTGTGTTCGGTTTACCTCTAGGAATTACTTAGTGCAGAAAATTCCCCTCTTGACGACGTGCTCGATGGGAGGGTCGCCCATTTCGTAGATGATCTGCTCCCACTGGGTCGCCCGCATGAGCACCAGGTCGCCCTGCTTGCCGACCTCCAGACTGCCGTGAGTAGCGGAGCGGTTGATGGAGGCAGCAGCATTGATGGTGGCGCCTACAAGAGCCTCCTTCATTGTCATCCCGAACAGCACACACGCCATATTCATGGTCAGAGCCATTGAGAGGCAGTGAGCGTTCGGATTGTAGTCGCTGCCGAGCGCAACGGGTACACCAGCAGCAATCATGTCGCGGGCTGGTGGGTTGGGCAGCTTCAGGATGTATTTGGTAGTAGGAAGCAGCACAGCGAAAATAGGCTCGGGTTTGTGAGCAGCCATGGCCTCGAGGTCTGCAGCAGTCAGCATTTCGCAGTGTGAAATTGCACGCGCACCCAAAGCAGCAGCTAAGGTACCGGACTGCATAGGATGCATTTCGTCGCCGTGGAAGTTGATCTCCAGTCCAGCCTTCTTACCAGCCTCCAAAATGCGGTGAGTGTCATCGTGCTCAAAGACCCCCTTCTCACAGAACACGTCGATGAATTCAGGGGAGATGGTGCCGTCCTTCTTGGCTTGCACAAGCGCGGGGATCTGCTTGTTCACGATATCCTCCGTGGCCTCAGCAGCAGTCATACCATCAGGAACCGAGTGCCCGCCCAAGTAGTTGGACACGATCTCCACGGGGTGAGCATTGTTTCCCGTCGACGCAGCGTGCAACACACGTAGCATCTTGAGCTCTGTGTCGGTCTCCAGTCCATAACCGCTCTTGGCCTCGATGAGCGTCGTGCCACTGCGCAGCATACGGTTTAGACGCGTGCGCAGCAGCTCCGACAGCTCAGCTTCTGAGCTCTTCTTCGTGTGACGCACCGTGTTGTTGATACCGCCACCACTTTCGTGCACCTCCATGTATGTGGCACCAGCCAGCTTCATGGCGAACTCGTTGACGCGGTTTCCGCTCCAGACTGGGTGTGTATGGGCGTCCACAAATCCAGGAAGCACCACTAGGTCGCTGGCGTCCACGTCCTTCTCGAAACTCACAGGTTGCGGCTGCGCACTCAACCACTTCTCCACGTCCGCTGCGGGGCCAACAGATGCGATCTTGCCAGCCTGGTCGATGATCAAGGACGCATTCTCGAGTACAGCCAGCTCCTTTTGGGCCGCGCCGGCCTTGAACGGCTCGCCATGTGCACAGACCTGCACGATCTGGCGCGCATTGGCGATGCGGAGACGGAACGAGCTCATATCGGTGACTGATGGAGGAGCGGCAAAAGCGCAAATGTGCGTCAAATCAGCGACGGCAAGTGCGTGCAAGGATGTTGAAGCGAGATGTGCCCAATCAGCGATTTTCGTTAGATTTTATCCAATCCACAAGGTCGACCAATCATTTTCATATTTCAGTTCATGTACATCATTTCAGTGTGGTCCATCTCCTTTAGATACTGAATTAAAATAACTGTATTAGCTTATATTGTGAAAAACGATGAAGCGCATTTAAGAGAAGCGTCTTGTCCATCAGTCACTGTTTATAATGCTTCTTTTTTGTTATCATTTCCTAAAACGTATACATTTGTAAATATCTAGTTATTGTGAAATTCTGTCATAGAGAGGTTCAACACAGGCACTCCGCTGTTGCAGTTTAACCTGCCGATGCCGCACTCTTACTTTGGTGTCCATGCGCCGAGCTCTCATTCGCACTTTGCGTGGCTCGCAGACACTTCGCAATCACTCTGCATTCCGCACTCCGCACACGCACCACCATCACTCCTTGAGCAACATGCAGCTCCCGCACTCTTCCGCCGCATACGTTCTGGCGCCTGAGCTCACTTGGACGGGCGCGGCCTTCGAACGCGACGTCCACGTATTCGTAAGCGCCGATGGTCTCATCGAGTCCGTCAAGCGCTCGGTTAAATCCACCGATGACGCTGCGGTGCACAAGCTTCCAGGCCGCGCGCTTCTGCCTGGCATGGTGAACGCGCACTCGCACGCGTTCCAGCGCGGCCTACGAGGCCTCGGAGAGACGTACCCGAAGAACTCGGCCCAGAGCAGTTTCTGGACGTGGCGCGAGGAGATGTACAAGCTCGTTGGAGGCATGAGCGAGCAGCAGATCTACGACCTGACGCGCCAGTGCTTCTCTGAGATGCGCGACGCCGGCATCACGAGCGTAGGCGAGTTCCACTACTTCCACCACGGCCGACCAGGCGAAGGCAAGGACGGGCATGAGTTCGTATACGATGAAACGGTGCTGCGGGCTGCTAAAGATGTGGGTATCCGCATCGTGCTGCTTAATGCTTACTATGAACACGGGGGCTTCCAGCGCGCACCCATGGTGGAATCCCAAAAGCGCTTCAAGGTGGACTCGCACGAAGTGTATTGGAAGCAGATGGACAAGCTGCAGAGCAAGCTGGCGGATAACCCCACGCAGTCCGTAGGTGTGGTAGCTCACTCAATGCGTGCTGTGGAAGTTCCCGATATCGTCAAGCTGCACGAGGAATCGGTGCGGCGTGGGCTGGTTTTCCACATTCACTTGGAGGAACAGACCAAAGAAGTGGATGACTGCAAGGCGGCACACAATGGAGCGACACCGATGGGTCTGCTGCTGAAGAACCTGAAGATCGACGAAAAGTTCACAGCGGTGCACTGCACATGGACCGAGGCTGAAGAGCTCAAGCAATTCGTGGAGAAGAAGGGCAACGTCTGCATTTGCCCATTGACAGAGGTTGGTTCTTTTGGTATATCGTCTTTCAATCTGTTGCATCGATTCTAATCGGTGCATTTTTGATTTCTTGTAGGGTAACCTTGGTGATGGTTTCCCGTTCATCGCAAGCTGCTCCGACCGTGTGTGCCTCGGTACTGACTGCAATGCCCGTGTGGACATGTGTGAAGAGATGCGGTGGTTGGAGTACGCGCACCGCTTGCATGAAAGCAGAAGAGGTGTTTGCACCGACGCCACATCGGAAACTGACCTTGCCAATCTCCTCATCCGCTACGGCACTAAGAACGGTGCCGAATCGCTCAATCTGCATGTGGTAAGCTGTCTACTAGGTCAACTTGCATACAATAACAACTTATTGATATTTCATTTTTGTGTATACAGGGAGAGATTAAGGAGGGATACGCTGCTGATTTTGCTTTGATCGACATTGAGGAGGAGCAGCTCAAGTTTTCGACACCGTCATCTCTCATGGGCGCGTTCGTCTTTGGAGCTAACGGTTCGAGCGTCGTGAAGGCAACAGCGGTGAACGGAAAGTGGCGTGAGACGGTCTCGAAGAAAGTTCAGAAAGAGGCATCGTCCAAGAGTGATGAATCTGCTGTCTCTGATGAACACAAGGCTCAAATCAAGGCGGCGGCTGCTCTGGCGGACGTCAACAGTGACGACGTTGTGAAGCTAGCGATCGGTCTCAACAGCATCGTATCCACCTCGGGCAATGAAGCTGCTGTTGGCCAGGCTATCGCCGATTGGCTAGCTGTCAGAGGTTGGCGTGTGCACATGCAAAAGGTTCCCCCACAGGCTGATGCTGCAGTGAAGGCTGACAGGTTTGGTTACCGGAAACTATTCGCTATGCAAATTGTTTTGTTGTTGCTTATCTTTTGTGTGTCGTTGTTGATGCAGATACAACGTGTATGCTTCGCGAAGCGACAGCAAGACTCCGCAGCTTCTGTTCAATTCGCACATGGACACCGTCCCGCCGTATCTTCCTCCTCGGATCGATAGCACGACGCTTTATGGTCGTGGCGCCTGCGATGCTAAGAGCCTGATTGCCGGACAAATGATTGCGGCTCAAAAGCTTGTCGAGGCTGGATTTGGTGACGATGTCCAGGTTCTCTTCGTTGTGTCTGAAGAAACTGACCACAGCGGCATGAAGAAGGCCAACGAGCTCGACATCAAGCCAGCTCATATGGTTGTAGGCGAGCCTACCGCTCTCAAGATGTCGAAGATGCAGAAGGGTGTTCTCAAAATCCAACTCACGCAGAAGGGCGTTGCAGCACACAGTGGTAACGAGCGGATAGCATTTGACTGTTCAGTGAATGACGATAAACTAACTGTTGTTTTGTTATAGGATACCCGCACTTGGGCGACTCGGCCATCGACCCGATGATCGACGTGCTGTACGACTTGAAGAAGGAGAGCTGGCCTACAACCGAGGAATACGGTAACACGGACCTCAACATCGGTATGCTCAATGGAGGACAAGCTGCCAACGCTTTGGCTGAGCAGTCATCGGCGATGCTTATGTTCCGTCTGGTGACTGACCCCGACATCATCTACAAACGCGTTGAGGTAAGCGCTGAACTCGTTTCCAACAAGGGTTCGATTTCAAATTGGAGTGCTAACTTTGTAAATTTGTGTAGGAAATCGTGGCTGGGCGCGTGGAGATGAAGCTCTACACTGCTAACGCCCCAGTGCATTTAACTACTGTCGAGGGCTACCACACCGGCGTCGCTTGTTTCAACACGGACATTCCGTACTTCAACTTCGACGGCAAGGCTTACCTGGTGGGTGCTGGCAGTATCACAGATGCTCACTGCCCACGCGAGTTTATCATGCTTGAAGATCTCAAGAGCGTAGTTAACTACTACTTCACGCTTGGAAAGCGGCTGATTGAGGTGGGCAAGTAAGTTGAACACTGCACTGCAGGTGATAGATATCGACAAGCTCATGCACTTTAGATTTGGTAAATTCGGCAATCTTTGTGGTCCACACCATATTTCTTGCGAAGATCTTGCGTTTTGCTTGTCTGATTTCAGGCTTCTATAGGTACAAAAACATAAAAACACTCAAATAGAAGGCCATTCCCCCCCCCCCCCCCCCCCCCCCCCCCCCCTCCGTTTTGCTTGTCTGAGAACTTCTCAGACAAGATTTGCAATACTCGGGCTTCCAGACATGTCGAATCCCCAGGCCAGTGAAAACAATACCAAAAGCAAGCTCGTTTGTACTGGGATTGGTGGCGCAGCTGGCCTTGCTGCTGCATATGCCAGCGTCCCAGTGGTAGCTCCTGCTGTCGGGACTGGTGTGCTTGGCGCTGCTGTCGGGACTGGTGTGCTTGGCGCTGCTGGGGTTGGCGCTGGGATTGGGTCAGCCCTTTGGGGAGCAGCCGCCACTATCCCCGGCCTCGTGGGCTTTGGGTCAAGCGGAATTGCGGCCGGTTCCTGGGCTGCGTCGTTGATGTCCGCAAGCGCTATCGCAAATGGGGGAGGAGTTGCAGCTGGGAGTCTCGTGGCGATTGGTCAGAGCATCGGCGCTGCTGGTTTGGCGATGACCACTGGTCCTGTAATCGTTGGTGCTGCTACTATAGCGGGAGCTGGTGTGTGGATAGGTACCGCTGCAGCAGCACCCGCGGCCGCGGTCGTCGCAACGAGCGGTGTCGTAACGGGTGGTTCTGTAGCTGTCGGTGCAGCTGTTGGCTACCTGTTTCCTACTGCGAAGTCGTATTTGTCCAAGTCTAAGAAATGGATCCTGCACGAGTTGCAGACAGAGGAGGGAGACATCGAACAACGCATTTTCGGTGACGAGGACAATTCGCGGAAGGCATTCGACGAGTCATCTGCTAGCTACAAGCTACTAGTTGATTTCAAGGGAAATGTGCTGCAGCAGTATCCAGTCGTCACAAAGCCTTCGACCAATTGTCTTACCACGCAATGGATCCTACACACGCTGTGTGCAGTAGCGGGACACGCTGCCGGGAAGGTCGAACAGCACATTTTCGATGATGAAGAGAAGGCGCGCAAGGCATTCGACGAGTCGGCTGCTAACTACAAGATGCTAATAGCCAGAGAGATCCAACAACGCATTTTCGACGACGAAAAAGATGCGCGCAAGGCATTCGCCGAGTCGTCTGGTAGCCACAAGAAGCTAACAGGAGAGATCCAACACCGCAGCTTTGCTGACGAAGATGACGCATTCGACACGTCGACTACTAGGTACAGCTTTGTACTGTACACATTCGAGGAAAAGATGCTTCTGCAGTTTTCAACGAAAACAGAAAAGTAGCAAAGTTTCCGCTGGCTTGGGTCACGAGAAGTGATAATCCAAAGGATCGTAACGATGAATTATCGATAGTATTGGCGATGCCGTTGATACTGTTGCTGATCAATTGTTTGCTTGTTTCGAATGTATTCATGTAATCTTTCAACGATTTGATCAGAGAAGTGGCGATGTCCAGGTTCTCAAGGCTTGAGTCAAGCGTGGTTGACTACTACTTCACGCTTGGAAAGCGGCTGATTGAGGTGGGCAAGTAAGCTAAACACTATAGAGTCTGTAGTACAGACCATAGATCGAGAGCAAGCACTTTAGAACAGACTTTACCTGCCACGCCTACGCTAAATTCAAATATGAGCCCTGAGATCAAACTGAATAGGATCAAAACCTCCCCACTCAGCTCTCCACTCGGTAGCTCGAGTCGCAAAATCGACACCAATATGCTTCTGATAACTCTCAAAACTCCGCTCACTCCCTAACACGTACTTGCCCGCGCTAAGCTCATCATTCTGGTTTCCAAGTAGTTGCTTAACACGCAGCAACTGCTGAACGTAATGAGCCGACGCTAAACGGGAGCGTTTGGTCTCGTCACTTTCCAACTCCTGGAAAACTGGACGATACGCTCGAGTCCAAAGGTGGTAAACCACAGTCTCCGAAGGAGTAAAGAAATCCCATCCAGCGGTCCACAGTCTCGCAGCCATCGAGCATTCTTCTCCGAAAAACAAGAAACGAAGAGTTTCGTCGTATGGCACTTCTTCCACCACCCTAGATGACGAGAATGCAAAGCCTGCAGCCCAAAAAAGCGATGGAAGTGGCCTATAAGGCAACACAGAAATGTTAGATAAAACTGACCAACCCACCACAATGTCACGTACCCACACACCTGTCTGAAGACTTTGCAAGAATTTTGCCGGTTTGACGCAACATGCCGTGGCTGTCGAAGGAGGAGGTACACAAGATAGTGGGGCGGCATTCAGCTGAAACCTGTGATGTTGAGTGCACACCGCACAGTTAGATGACGGAATAATACTTCATAGAAATGCCACGCCTTACCTCATTCGGCAAAGTATACCCCAGTGGGTACGTTGTCAGAATAGGCTTTGGAGAAGTGCACTTTTCCAGCTCATCAACGAGGAAGCAATCCCATCCGGGCCGGAAACGCATGTGGCTATCGATCTGGAGATAAAACTCCTCGCCCTGCCAAAGCTTTTGCGCCTGTGCACGTGCCACACATGGCCCAGCAGCCTTTTGAAAATCTACCCACTGCACGCGGACCTTGTCGATAGAGTATCTGCTCTCCAAGTACTTTTGTGTGTCGTCGTCACGGTCTGTCTGCAAGCAAATACCAATGGAAACTCGGTCAGGATATGTTGCACGATTCAGCAAGTCATCCACCGTGTGTCTACACTCCGAGTCCCGATAACTCGGAATCGCGACGAAAATGGAAGCTTGATCCTGCTTGTTTCCTGTAGCTGACGAAAGTGGACGGGGCACGGAGACGGATCTACTTTTCACAGGAGTTGGTGAAGCTTCAGGTGGGATCCCGTAATACCAAATCGTCACAGCTTTACGTTCACGATACGTCGGCAGCACCTCATGCTCAACATCCAGGCTTCGGAACACCACGAGCGTATCAAGCTTGGGTGGAACGTCCCAATGACAGGCCGGTAAGATCTTGGAGTCCTTCAGATGAACACGAAGATGGCCACAATGCTCAGGTTCCCACTGATCATTCAGGTAATACACGCATGTGACTAAGCGCACAAGTCCGTCCTTGGTCATACTACGTTCATCTCTCTGCGAGTTAGAATACGTGTCAAAATGTTTGACAAACCGGGCACCGTCTCCTGGCTAACACCCACAACGTCAGCATTAAAACAACGTTTTTCCAACGCCCAATACTCAGTAAAAGTACGTACGAAAACTGCAAACTGCGTCGACACAACATTACGCAAATCCAACTCTGGTGAGATCTTTTTAAGTCCGTATACAAGTGACTCCACTTGTCGGCGCAGATGCAGAATAGCTGGACTAATTCTTTCCGACGCAATGTTCAAATCACTCGGGGTCTGGATCCAGTGAATTTTATCTCCACGCACTGCTTGATCATTGCGTAAATTATCACCGGCGCCAACCTTCGCGTCGTGAAATTGCTCGTTCTCTGCCAACTCCGTTAGTGCGTCTCTCACCGCCAGCGCGTTCTGTCGACCCAGGAATCCCTCCTTCACAACGAAACCTGGCGAATCTGGATGCTTCAGCACTGCATAAAAGTAGCGATATAAGTAACGAGGTTATATTGCTCTGATAGCGACACCAACAAACGCATGAAATGGAGCGCAACGGCGTACGGAAGAGCTCAGACGGATTCAATTTCGCTGCACGGGTCATCGGGTCCAGAATGCTCGGTAGGGAAGCTTCCAACTGCGTCTGTTCTCCCACATTAGCAGATGTAGGCTTGGGGCTCTGTTGTTTAGGGGTGGACGTAGTGGTAGATGGCAATTTGGTCCCTAGAGAGGCCTCCACGAGCGCCTGTAGCTGCGGCGACAGCGCATTGAGCAAAGACTTCGTCTCCATCTTGCTGTGTAGAAAAAAACATACAAATCAATGTCAAAAATACAAATTCATGTCGAAAATAATGTTTTCGACAACCTTTTGACATTTTCGACAGTGAATCGTTTGGTGGCCATTCATGCGCAATTTGGTGTCACTACAGCGCCGTGTGTGGGCGTTAGAGGCATCTTCTCTTCATGACGATCCATGCGTTGCGTTTGTCTCTATCCCGGACGACTCCCAAGCGTTTTTCTTGCGTTCTAGTGGCCGTATCGAGTCCCTACAGCTTGACGAAGAAGATGCGCATTCGTCGACCAAAGATCTGGAGTTATTCCTTGATCTACGCGAATTCGTGGAGGATAGTGACGCATCTACCGGGTGTTGGCGCTGGATGAGCTTCGTAGCCGAACTAGGGGCGCTGGTATGCGTTTCTACAAGTGGAACGCTTGTTTCGGTGGATGTAGAAGCCATGGACGGTGAAGAAGTGGGCAGTGTGGACAACGGACTGCGTGCTGTGGCGTGGAGTGGCAACCAAGAGATGCTGGCGCTTGTCACGGGCGCAGGATCGTTGCTCATCATGAATAACGACTGGGAAGTGCTTCAGGAGACGGAGATCGAGGGCTCTTTACCTTCAGAACTGGAGCTCAAACTCTGTGAACGAGACGATGAGAGCTGGTGCTGTGAACTCTGTTGGCGAGAAGACTCCAAGTTTGTCTCATTGAACATTGCAGCACAAGAGAAGTCAAATGGTAACGTGGTGCAGAAGGTGGTGGTGTTTACAGAACAGCTCGAGCTCCACGCGCTTGGTAGATTGGAGGACGGACGTGCGATTTCGGGGCTTGGTTCTGCGTTGGATTGGAGTCAGAGTTTGGCGTTAATAGCAAGCTGTGAAGAGCGGAAGGGGAGGCTGGTAGTGGTGTTTTTCGAGCGAAACGGACTACGTCATGGGGAATTCGTCATCCCGGCAATGTACCGCGCCCCAGAGTATCGAGTTGAAAGTGTGCGATGGAACTCGACGTCCGACACTCTTGCAGTGAGTATTTATCCAGTGAGTGGTGAGAACCAGCCAACGGTTGTTCAGTTATGGTCGAGGAACAATTACCATTGGTACTTGAAGCAGGAGCTTCAGCTCCCTATTGACGATCGACTTGTTGACTTCTCGTGGGATGACGAAGTGGCTGGACGTTTGGATATTATTGCTTGCTCATCGACCAAGCAGCTTAGCTTCTATAAGCACGAATTTGCTTGGAATATCTGCAGTGTGGAGGCTGAGCGTCCGGTGAATGGCCAAGAAGACCTGCCACAGGCTCAGAGCGTAGCAGTGACCGGTGTAATCGACGGATCGAAGCTGCTGCTTACACCACTGCACCGTGCATTGGTGCCGCCTCCTTTTGCACTGCTCCAAGTCGCTTTTGACGCGGCTATCAACTCAATTGCGTTCGATTCTCAAACCGAGACGTTGCTGGCGCTTCTGGCCAATGGAACTCTAGTCCTAGTAGAGAACTACTTGACTCCAGCAGGCGCTCGTTCCTCAGCGGGTTTACCTCCGTCCAATTCATCAGCTCAAGACCAACGTCTGGATCCGTCAATGGTGATGAAGACCATTGCGTTGACTCACAGTGCAGACGATGAACTGTTTTCGAGTCTTCTATGGGTCCGTTTAAACCTCAACTCTCGCCGTCTAGTGTTTGCTGGTAAAACCGGCGGGCGGGACCGATTTGCTCTTTGCTCAGTGGACAACTGCAGTGAAGAGAGTGAGGGAATCGCTACGATCGTTCCGATGGATCTTTTTGGCGTCCGAAGAGCTAGTGAAGTGCAGCAGACTCGTGTTGTGACCGACGAAATCGCGCCTGTACTTGCCATACAGACCCATGGTGGGTTAATGCTCACGCTGGACGCTTTATCGGTTAATAGTGCGCCAACTCAAGTAGCTGGAAGGTTCCCGGCATTCTCGGATCTCACTGTGCTTAACTGTGGAACTACCGAGGAGCAAACCGATCCAGCTGATGATGTTTTGGTGGTTGGTTTGGATGGCTTAAGTGCGAGATTGTACGTGAATGGGAAGGTGCTTAGCTCTGCTTGCACGTCCTTCCGCTACTGCGCACTACCTTCGGTGCTTTTATTCACAACTCAAGGACGCGAGCCGCGACTGTGTATCGCTCCACTGAGTGGCCTCCAACGGTTTTCTCGTTCTTCTGCAGCTATCGACACCGTCAAATTGGAATCACGGTCAATAGAACGCGGGGCTTTGCTTGTCGCAACAGTGGGGCAACGAGCCCATGTCATTGTTCAGCTCCCACGTGGAAATCTGGAGTGTATTTCTCCCCAGCTACTGGTTTTAGCGCTTGCAGTGCAGCAGATCCAAATGCGAGAGTATGCGGCGGCGTTGGAGCTTTGCCGTCGCCACCGACTCGACCTGAATCTTCTCTTCGACTACAACCCTCAGGCTTTTCTCGAAAACTTCCCTCGATTTCTCATTCAGCGTTTGCTTACACGACCAGTTGAAGTTGCCAGTGACCGACTCTGTCTATTCATCACCAATCTGCATCCCGTCGACTGCTGGACTACGAAATATGGCCCATTACTCGAGCCATTTACTGCATCGGAAATAAGTGGAAATGACCAAGCAGGAGAAGACAAAGTAAACGTGGTGTGTCAGGAATTCATGCTCGCGATTCAAGAGCTGGAGAGTGGTGAAAAGAAAGCACAAGCTGCTTTACTTCTCCCGTTTGTTACGTGTGCTGTGAAGCAGTCACCTCCACGCTTCGACGAAGCATTGGGCAAGATTCAAAAGCTGCTTCAAGGGGCTTCTGCAGCGGCTGCAACGCGTGCGATCAAGCATCTCATCATGTTGACAGACGTGGACAGTCTGTACTCGGAAGCGCTAGGTCTG
This sequence comes from Phytophthora multivora, assembly GCA_001314345.1. Lineage (NCBI taxonomy): Eukaryota > Oomycota > Peronosporomycetes > Peronosporales > Peronosporaceae > Phytophthora > Phytophthora multivora. The sequence continues at coordinate 52,995 of LGSM01000121.1, read as the reverse complement.
TATGACCTGGCCCTCACACGAACGGTGGCTACTCATTCCCAGCGAGATCCGAAGGAGTACGTCCCATTCCTCGACCGGGTGGAGCGTTTTGAAAGTGACAACTGGCGGAAGTACACTATTGACGTGCATCTGGGACGACATGCAAGCGCGCTGACTCATCTTGCTGCACTGGCTAGCGAGTCCAGTGTCCAAGAGGAGAAGGACAAGCTTCAAAGTCTGGCTCTGGACTTGATAAAGCAAGGAGAACTGTACGACCAGGCTCTCAGTTTATTCCCTACAAAGCGACGTGACCAGACATTTCGTCGCCAGATTTTAAGACTGAAAGGCGATTTCCTGGAGACGGAGAAGAAGTACGAGGCTGCTGCCTACGTGTATTTATCAGCTTCAGAGAAGGACAAGGCTCGACGTGCTTTTATATCCGCAAACAAGTGGCAGATGGCGCTAGCGTTAAGCGCTCGAGATGAGAATCCTGACAAACTGCGTAATGAAGCGTACGCAATCGCTCAAGAACTCCTGAACAAGCAACAGCAAGACGGATTTGTTGAGAATGTCTCGGCTGTGGCGAGAATCTACGTCGAGTACTGCAACGATATCGACGAGGCTGTGGCGCTGCTAGTTACACATCAACAGTGGCCAGAAGCTTTACGCTTGGCCTATTTGCACCAGCGCGCCGACCTGGTCGAGAGTGATGTCGAAACGGGTGTACTACAGTGCAATGACGATGTCCAGGAGGAATTGGAGCGCAAACAGAAGCAGTACGTTAAGCATTGGAAGCGTTTGACCACAATTCGCGAGCAAAAGCGGCTCTTTAAGCTGCATGGTATCGATGGAAGTCGGTGGGACCAAGGCAATGGAGGCGATGGAGATACTGACGCTGGTAGTGTTCGTTCCGGAGCTTCGAGTGCAGTTGACAGTGCTCTTTCCTATGCTTCGGTCAGCTCAGTCGGCAGTCACAACAGTGCTGCTAGTATCGGGAACTTCTCTATGCAGTCCTTGACTATGGCGACGGCCAGCCACTTTTACGCTACGCAAGCTCTAGGAGACGCTGGCAAGAAGCCCAAGATGAAAGCGAAGCATGGAGGAATCCCTTCCCGACGAGAGAGACGGAAGAGAATGAAGGAAGGCAGCGCTGAAGAAGAGGCCTACGTTGAGCAGCAGCTTTCGGAACTGCGGCCGAACGCAGCATTGGCACGAGAGGTGGGTGCTCTTCTGGAAATGCTCGTCTTTTTTGGCCACGTTCAGCAAGCTCAGAACCTGCAGACCCAACTCGCTGGCTTCGAAGAATCTGTTGCTGATAACAAAATGCCGGAGGTTCAAGATAGTGACGGTCAGAATTCTACGGCATATCCGCAGTGGAGGTTAGAAGCTTTGCAAGGTTAATGGCTTCTAACAATCGAGAATAAATCAGAGAACCTCGTCCCAACTCGATGTAGTGTCTGCAACGTTAGAAGCCCCCAGTCTTACAATTTCCTCCTGTTGTCCAGGCTGGGGTAGTAAGATACGATTCAAGTGCCACGGAAATTGTTGGTTAACAGGTTGGGCCCCTCTCAAGTGGAATGGTGTGGAAGGTGTCGGCGTACCGGTATCTGCTTGCAGTGGTGGAGGAATACGAAAACTTCGCTCGTTTATTCGTAATGGCTTACGCTCCGGATGAAGGGGAATACGCCAGCCCAGCATGTGTGGGCTCCTCGAGTTTGTGGTGCCGATCTAAAGAGCGAACCAACAGCAAGACAGTTGTGAAGACACCTCCAATCCGCTGAACATAAAACATTTGTGAATTTCCTCCATAAGAAGCATTTGTTTACGATTCTTGTACACTGCCAAGGTCCTTTCTAACTTGCACTGTAATTGAGAGCCCGATCAAAATCTGGATCTCCGAGCTGAATCTCTATCCGGCTTATAGAGAGGGCGCTAAACTAGTTTATGTGTTCATTCCTAACTGGGTTCGATGGAGGCACCACTTGAGAAATATTTATATTTATATTTTGTTACTTTATACTTAAGTACTAAAGCATGACGATGATCGTGGAGATTACCATGGTATATCGAATAGTACTTGTATTACAAGTACTGTACTAGCCTAATATGAATGCCCTTGTCGATACCTGTACATGTACACTACAGGAGGCGATAAGGTACGTATTGCAAGCCATACTACATACATGTAGCAGTGCCAGACTGGCATATCCAGCTTTGTGGCAAGCCTGACGCAGCTGATGTGAGGGGCTAGGAGGGTTTGAAGAGGAAATAGTCTCAAAACTTGCCAAAACCTTTTTAAAAGAGTGTTTAGTGCCGGAGCTCTAGACCGCGATCTGGACACAATCCCATCCCAGGATCGCGATCCTTGATTATTAATATTTGGTATTTTTGTTGTGCAAATCGTAATCAAGACTACAATTACACTGAATTGCTGGCGACCCTTTATATCTTTTTTTCTCAAGCAAGTCTATTTCCTTCGTGGTCTCCCGGATTTTAAGCTTTCTGGTACATATATAAAGCCTGTGTATGCGTGAGAGTATGTAGGATCACGCAGACTGTGTTTCCACCACGCCAACACAGATTGCAGCTACTGTACACTGTACTGCATAATATTGTTGGCATACTGTATACAGGCCCATCCGTAAATATTATCCCAACTATGGTACATCGAATCCAGAGCCAGTACTGTACCATATTCAAACACACGATAGGCGCAGAGTGTGAAGAGCTCATTTCTCGATTTTATTCCACAGCCCAACAGCAATGAGACGCAGCTACATTTTGGTCATCCTCGCGGCCTTCTTCGTGGGAATTGGAGAGGCAGCGATAGCCACACGGCACAATAACGACGAGAAGCTCATTGACGGCCCAAGCCAGCGATTCCTGAGGACCGCAGGAGCGACCGACAACAACGCTGCAGCCGAGGAGGAGAGAGGCGCCGTAACAACGTTAGCTGCGGCAGTAGCTAAACTTCAAGGCGGGGCGAAGATTCCGCTACCGAAGAACGTGCAATACAAACTTTGGCGGAAATCGAAGTGGGACTACAAAAAGCTCATGGCGTATCACGGTTTTGCAGGGAAGGACAAAACGCTGTACGAGAACAACCCGATCTACCACCGCATTCTCGACTACAGCACCCAGTATTTGCGGGACCACACCATTAACGGTATCTTCATTTAAGCCTGAATCGATCGAGCTTTCCTACGTTTCTATAGTTGTCTTAATTACCGTTGTTTCTAAGCGTCGATGTTCTGCGTGGGGCCGAAATACTCGTAGTGCAACTGCTCTGCTGGTACTTCCCACTGCTTGCTGAGGGACTTGAACACGGCGGTCATGAAACCTGCAGGCCCACAGAAGTAGAATTCGCAGTTCTTGGATGGAACAAACTGCTCCAGTTGGTTGACGTCGAACTTGCCGTAGACCGCATGCTCCGAGACGAACTCGTTCTCCTTGGCGATCTGTTCGAGATCTTCTCCAAATGCGCGAACCTCTGGGCTACGTGCATACTGTACAAACACCACGGGCTGCTTCTTGACGGAAGACGCGACTAGGTACTCGAGCATACTGAGCAACGGAGTGAAGCCGACACCTCCGCTCAGGAAAACCAGCGGCTTCGTCAGTGGCTTCTCCGTCTCGAGGTAGAAGTGACCGCATGGAACGCCCACATGCAGACTGTCACCAACATGGACATCGTCGTGCAAGTGCGCCGAGACGACACCGGCAGGGATTTCCTTATCAGCATCACCAGACTCCTTCTTCACGGAGATACGGTAGAAGCTCTGGCCTGGAGCAGACGAAATGCTGTAGTTACGCACAACAGAGCGACCTTCCTGTAGCTTGTCGAACTTGAGCGACAGGAATTGGCCAGGAAGGAACGTCATGAGCGTCTTGTTCTCATCCGCGCTTTCGAGGTAGAAGGACGTCACCTCGTCGCTGTTCTTCTCCTTGCAGGCCACACGCAGCTCACGGAATCCAGACCAACCGCCGGCTAAACGCTCGAGCTCATCGCGAGTTTGGCCTTCCGCTTGGATCAACAGATCCGCCAAGAACCAGTAGCCTTCCTTCCAGGCGTCGATGATCTCGTCCGTGGCAGTATCCTTGAGGACTGTCTTGATAGCACGCAGCAAGCATCCACCAACGATCGGATAGTGTTTGGCACGGATGTCGAGGCTCACGTGCTTGTGCACCATACGCGGAACAGCGTCGCCGAGGTTACCAAGACGATCGCAGTTGGCGGCAAAGGCGATGACGGCGTTGGCAAGTGCTGATGCCTGACGGGAGACTTTGGGGGGAGCTCCACCCTTGGTGGCACCGGCGACACGGTGGTGCGACATATTGAAGAGGTTCTGCACCTCGGGGAACTCGGAAAACATGGTGCTGTACATGGTGGAGGTGATCTCCGTACCGTGCTCCTTGACGACGGGGGCTGTGGCCTTGAGAATGGCGATAGTGGAAGCAGACATGGGCTTGGGGCCGGCGCGCTTTTCAGTGGTTGCGGTGGAGGTCTGTTGGTTAGGAGCCATAGCTGCTGCTGGTAGTTGTTCTAGGAACAGGTACTTTTGATCAGGTTGTGCTTGAAGCAGTGAATTGGAAAGTGAGAGATCCTGGTTGCTTGGGAATACAGTCGACCGAGGACCGCTGGAATGGTACATATATTAGCATCAACGGTTAACCGCAGGCGTGTGGCACGCGTAAGCTCTCACGCTCCTGGTACAGTAGTCGTCACTCATCGTCTTTCGTGACCTCGAAGCAAACAGGTCACTCAATACATTTTGCAAAGATCGGACGATTTTTTGGACCTTGAAATTGCCATTCTGGTGGTCCTCGTCTTGTCTTGCTAGGCAAAGCGCTATTACTTGAGCGTTTGTCATTGCCATTTTGAAATGTACCCTCTCAGCAATTAAATGATACTTTGAAGTTCTTAGTATCCTGTTAGACGCTGTGCTTCCACTTCATTCAAGAAAGCCTGCTGTACCTCAATTCGGCGCTAATACACTAACACGGTAGTAAATAAATATTATGGTAGCTCTGAAGAAAATCTACTGTAAGTAGTTGCTGCTTACTTAAGTATTACACAGTCTTGGATATGTTGCAATTGCCTGGCCACGTACGTGGGGTACATGGTACCATTCGGTGGTGGTGCGTGTCCTTACCTCGGCGGTGCGATGAGTGACCTGTGCTGCCGCACATTGGTCGTCGGCACCAGCGGACATGCTGCACGTGTGCAGCTGACCGTCTGCATGGGCGATGAGCAACTTGTGGGCCCCGTGATTCGCGTCCATCCGGTGATGCCAGCAGCGCATTTCCTCCTGCAAGCACTGCTTGAAGCAGGGGCTCCGATAAATTATGGGCGATACGATAATACTCGTCCCCGGTCGACTGGTCTCTGCAGACTATAAATACGTGAAACACCACCAGAATACCGGTGGTAGCGGAGGGCATTGCATCTCGATTAGCGCAGCTCAACGGTCTATTAATAAAGCCTGTTTCTAGGTGTACATGTCTACCTGTAATCTTCACAGTTGTAGGTGCGTTGTGTCCTTGAATACAGTAGCGTGTAAAATCCTGCACTGTGGCCTACCGTGTTGAGTGAATGGAGTTGCTTTCTTTGGTCAAAATAAGACAGCGCAACCTCCCGAGTTATTTTGTATTTTCGATGACTCACAACTGTCGGCTCCATACTCCGTGTCTTTGCGACCGTATGAGTGACTTGAAGTGGAGTTGCTTCCTGTGCGTTGATTGGCTGATTCGATGCTGAATAGCGAAACTGAAGCGGGGATGAGTGACCTTGGCGAGTTCACAGGCGGTTGCAGCGGCCTGCGCCAATTCCAGCGGTTCCTCGAGTGCAGACGAGGAAACGGCAGTGTATGCCCATCGGAGCAGGACGTGCGTGGCTATGACTCCCACCTACAAGGTCCGTCCCCATCGGCTCCGTTGTGCAGCTTTCGCTAGCACTCACTTCTCAATCGGCCTCTTCCAGCACAACTACAGCAACTTCACAGCCAGCAGCAGCAATGGCTCCCAACCAACAGACCTCCACCGCAGCCACTGAAAAGCGCGCCGGCCCCAAGCCCATGTCTGCTTCCACTATCGCCATTCTCAAGGCCACAGCCCCCGTCGTCAAGGAACACGGTACGGAGATCACCTCCACCATGTACGGCACCATGTTTTCCGAGTTCCCCGAGGTGCAGAACCTCTTCAATATGTCGCACCACCGTGTCGCCGGTGCCACCAAGGGCGGAGCTCCCCCCGGAGTCTCCCGTCAGGCGACGTCACTTGCCAACGCCGTCATCGCCTTTGCCGCCAACTGCGACCAACTAGGCAACCTCGGCGACGCTGTCCCTCGTATGGTGCACAAGCACGTGAGCCTCGACATCCGTGCCAAACACTACCCGATCGTCGGTGGGTGTCTGCTTCGTGCCATCAAGATCGTTCTCGGTGACGCTGCGACTGATGAGATCATCGACGCGTGGAAGGAAGCCTACTGGTTCCTCGCCGACCTCCTTATCCAGGCCGAGGACAACCTCCGCGACGAGTTCGAGAGCATGCCTGGTGGCTGGGCTGGATTCCGCGAGCTGCGCGTCGTTCGCAAGGTAAAGGAGAGCGACGAGGTCACATCGTTCTACCTTGAGAGTACCGACCCGTCCAAGGGCTTGATGACGTTCCAGCCCGGCCAATTCCTCTCGCTCAAGTTCGACCACCTCCAGAAGGGCCGCTCCATTGTCCGCAACTACAGTGTGTCATGCGCCCCTGGTCAGAATTTCTACCGTATCTCCGTCAAGAAGGAGTCCGGGAACGCTGTCAACGACGTCCCTGCTGGTGTGGTCTCGTCGCACCTTCACAACGATGTCAAGGTCGGCAGTATCCTGCACGTCGGCGTGCCGTGCGGCCACTTCTACCTTGAACCATCCACCAAGCCGATCGTATTCCTGAGCGGTGGTGTGGGCTTTACCCCATTGCTCAGTATGCTCGAGAGCCTAGTGGCCTCCTCGGGGAAGAAACAACCTGTGGTGTTTGTGCAGTACGCACGCAACGCCAACGTCCGCGCTTTCGGCGAGCACCTCGAAAGCATCGCCAAGAAGAACGAGTTTGTGACGACGCACACGGTCTACGGCAGGTTCGACGTCAACCAGCTCGAGAAGCTCCTTCCGTCCAAGGACTGCGAGTTCTACTTCTGCGGCCCAGCAGGTTTCATGACGACTGTGTTCAAGTCGCTGAGCAAACAGTGGTCTGTCCCGGCGGCTCAGCTGCACTACGAGTACTTCGGCCCCACGCAGGACATCGGCGCCGACAATTCGACCCAAAAGGCTCCTGCCACGTGCCCATTCGCCACGTTGGATTACCACACGCGGCTGATGGCTACGGGCGACAAGCAGTCCCGGACACGCCTGGTCGTCGCAGCTGCGGTCGCGACGTCTGCGGTGGTTCTCGCTACGCTCCTGCGCGCGAGAAAGTAAGCCCCGTCTCGTCATTTAGATACAAAAAGCGCGTGTTGGCGCGCATGTAGGTAGTTACTCGATGATACATACACTACATTTTGGCTTTTTCACTGCAACTTGAAGAGTTCAACTGTGTCTACCACATCATTTGTGTGAGCACACCATTTTCATTTGTCTGTCATGGCGAAGAGGAATCGGTGGGACTCGGACTCGGACTCTGGAGATGAGCGTTCCTCACGCCGCAAGAAGAAGACCTCCACCTGCGATGAGGGTATCCCCAAGAACACCATCGTTTCCTCTTTAAATACAAGTGGTTCTGGTGTCTCTAAGCGCTCTACAACCGATGCAATCGATGTCACAAATAATCCTCCCAGACACAATTTCTACCTTTTGGGCTGCCGCAGTGTCGATTGCTACGCACGTATTGGCAAAATCGACGAAGGAACGTATGGCGTCGTGTCTAAGGCAAGAGATAAGGAGACGGGTGACGTTGTGGCGCTCAAACAGGTCAAAATGAGTGCCGACGCCAGCCAAGAGGGATTCCCCATCACAGCTCTGCGTGAAACCAACGTCCTGCTGGCTCTAGATCACCCAAATATCGTCCAAGTGCGGGAGATGGTGGTGGGTTCCACGCCCGACAAGATCTACATGGTCATGGACTACGCGGAGAATGACCTGAAGCACGTTATGCAGACCAAGATGAAGGCTCCGTGGCTGCAGTCCGAGGTCAAGTACCTGCTACACTCGCTGCTCAGTGCTGTGGCGTATATGCACGACCGCTGGTACATCCATCGAGATCTCAAGACCAGCAACTTGTTGTATGATGCACGTGGCGTGCTGAAAGTCTGTGACTTCGGGCTGGCGCGTAAATATGGGTCACCATTGAGAACATACACGCAGCTGGTGGTGACATTATGGTATCGGTCTCCTGAGCTACTGCTTGGTGCCAAGAAGTACTCTACAGCGGTGGATATGTGGTCTGTTGGATGCATTTTCGCCGAGATGCTGACGATGAAGCCGCTGTTTGCAGGACGTGGGGAATTGGATCAGACTGACCAGATTTTCAAGTTGCTGGGAGTGCCGAATGAAGAAAATTGGCCAGGTGTTGACGAGGACGTGCCCGATGCGAACGTCAGTGTGCGTGGCAAGTGGCCCAAGCGCTCCCGACTGAGAGATAAGTTCCCACTGTCTGCTACGTTTTCAGGTAGTGGCTGTTCGTTGTCAAACGCAGGGTTTGATCTGCTGAGTCGGATGCTGGCGCTTAGTCCGCGGAAGCGTATCTCCGCCAAGGAAGCACTGGCGCATGAATACTTCCAGGAATCCCCTCCACCAAAGCAGCAGGAGCTCATGCCAACGTTCCCTGCATAGATAGTAGAGAAGAATAGATAGCTGCGTCACTTCACTCACGCTACTTGTTACTTCGTCACTTAACCACTTTTTTTTCTTCCGTAGAGGATCACACCTGGCCACACGCGGCACCAACGCCGTCACTAAGGAAGTCCAGATAGGCTTGATCCTCAAAGCGACTCGGTAAGAACGCATCCACATGATTAGCAAGTCCACATTCCTCCAGTTTTTCGCCCATGACGTGCGTCGCCAGCAAGTGACCTGACGCTCCGCTTGACATCAAGCCAACTCCAGTCATAGCAGACTGTAGAAACACGCCACCGATTGTGCTTGGTGCGGGTCCAATGAGAGGAAGATTGTCCAGTGTCTTGCAGTAGTACCCACCACTCACGTAAAAGGAATCGCGAACTTCAGGACGTGTCAAGTACGACTTCACCTGTGGGAACATCCTCGAAAGTCCACGGACACAAACTTCCGGGAATCTAAGAAAAATAGGAGTCAGAGTTTAGCAAACACATTTCTTGCGAGCATAATAACTCACCTCTTGTCAAGGACATCTTCAACGGGGTAGTGCGCCGGTACTGGTTCGATATCGTATGTCCACACCGCCATCATTTTGTTGCCTTTGTATGGCCGCACATGAACGCCTCCAGGGTATTCTTCTAGCATGCGAGTCGCCGATGTGTCCGCCATGATTTCGCTGCGATCATCCTCCGAAATCTATAAAAACAAAATAAAAATGAGCATTTGAATTCGTTTTCGCTTCTGGTTTCTCTCAAACGCACCTCGAGTTTGCCCATCGGGTCCGAATCGAATGTCAGTGGCATCGTAGACGGTAGTACACGGTCGACATCATCGACAATGGCCCGGCAGTGCAGCTCATTGATGATCGGTACGTCGTAGCTTGACATCTCTCTCTTCTTCAGCATATCTAACGTTCTCTCGAACAACGGCCCCGTTGCGAACACCACATTAGGCGTTGCTACTTCGAGCGTCTCTCCATTGTGCATGGCCACCTTGACCCCACTGACATTGCCACCGATCGCTGAAAAATCCGTAACTTTACCTTGAAGCACTTCCGCCTTCGGACAGTACTCAACGGCTTTGTTGAGTTCGTAATTGGCCACTTTCACGGGATTTAAAGAGCCACAGCGACGAACATGTAGAGCCCCCAGAGCGTTCGAGTCCTTCAAATTGGGAAAGGCAGCGGTAACGTTGTCGATGCCGACCAACAAATCGCTCCCGTCCAGATCGTACTGCATCTCCTCAGTAGTGAACCGGTAGCCGGTGAGCTTGTCACTTGGTTCATGAACTCGTAGTTCCCCTCCTCCATGACGTTTCAAGTTCTTCGCTAGCTGCTTGAACTTCTCCATTTTGCTCTCATCTCGCGTCACAAACAGGTATCCGTTGCGGTTGAGACCCAGCGCATTGTTGGTCTTCTTGCAGATATCGTCCATTTCGTCGATAGAGTGCGTCACTAGCTCCCTCATGGGCGTCTCGGCGTCACTTGGGAACCAATTGCGGTAGCTGAAGGAGCCGTTTGCGCTGGTGAGAGATAACGGGGGCAGAGCATCCACCAGCAACGGCTTGAAGCCAGGATTGCGCGCATTCAGACGTGCGAGGTGATAGAATGCCGAGCAACCTGCCACGCCCGCACCCACCACCACAACGTCCGCCGAGGCCTTACGCAGCATCTTGCAATTTTGACGGAGAATTCTCAACTGGTCAGTTAGGTGATGCGCGTGAAAGGTTGCAAAAGGGGAGATCTCCATTGTGGTGGTGCACTTCAAGCTGAGCTTCTTCCAATCACAAAAGTCTTCCTATCCGTTCACTGTAGCGCTGTACCCGGCACAGCTTAGTTGACAACGACAGCGTCACGTGCATGACAACACTGCCGTCACTACAGTACGGTAGTGCAACATGGTTTTTTGAATTGGCAAAAGGTACTATGTAGTTAATTTGTGTGCATCATGAACATGGCGTGACCTGTGCCTTGACGGCGTTAGCAACTTTCGTACACTACTGGCTTAGGCTTACAGCTTGCTGGTCGCGTGGCTCGTGGCGAACTCGAGGCCCTTGTTCACGCTGTCTTCCGGCGAGATGTTGTGCTCAATCTGGCCGACCTTGCCACCAGGCAGGATGATCACGTGCGAGCGCTCCACGCGCGTGCCGTCGTTGATGGAGCTGCCGAAGTAGCCGATCAGCTGGTGCTTGGGGTCCGACAGGAGCGTGTACTTGTACTTCTGCGACTCCTTCCACTTCAGCAGATCCGCGGGGGTGTCCGCACCCAGGCCGTACACGTCGAATCCGGCAGCGTTGATCGCCTCCAGGTTGTCGTTGTAGCCACAGGCCTGCGTAGTGCAACCGGGGGTGTCGGCCTTCGGGTACATGAAGAAAATGGCTCCACGGGTCTTGAACAGGTCCTGCACCTTGACGGTGGCCGAGGCGTCGGTCTGCAGCTCCACATCGAACGACATCCCGTTGCCCTCAGCAAATTTCTCGGTGTCTGTGGGCTCCTCCTCCTCGGCCGGTTCCTCCACCTGCGAAGCGTCAGAACCGGAGTGTTCCTTGACGAACTTGACAGCACGGCTCACACTGTCCGCGGGGGAGACCTTGGCAGCAATGTCGCCCACGACGCCCCCCTTAAGGACGACGACGTGCGAACGCTGCACCTTCTTCCCCGGCAGAGAGCTGCCAAAGTACGAAATGAGCTTGTGTTCAGGGTCACTCAGCAGGTCAAAAGGAAGACTTTGCTTGGTCTTCCAGTTGCTCAGAGACTTGGGTGAGTCTCCACTGAGTCCGTACACCGTGAAGCCCGCGTCCTTGATGGTCTGGATGTTGTCACGGAAGCCTAAAGGAACGACACATACAGAGATTGAAGTGAGTTTTCACTGTTTAACAAGATTTGAAATCTTTCCATAGACGCACCGCAGGCCTGTTTGGTGCAGCCGGGCGTGTTGGCGCGCGGGTACATGAAGAAGACGACGCCCTGGTCGCGGAACGTGTCGGCGATGGCGATCTCCTTCTCCTCCTGGTTGCGCAGCGTCACCTCTTTGGTCACGGGCTTGCCCACAGCTAGGTCGCTGGAGGCGGTCTTGGGCGTCGTGGCCTTCTTGGCCGGGCGCTTCGACGCCTCCGAAGTGGCTGCGCGCTTCTGCGGGAGCTCTGCGGTAGGCGAAGCCCCCGAGTTCGTGCGGCTACGAGTGGAAACCATGGGGAGTTGAGAGCAGGAAGACTTGGGGAGGTGGCTGGGGAGCTCTCTCGTCGAATGCTGGTCAACAGATCGCCGAGATTCCACGGAGGTTGCAGGAAGGTGAAACTGTAGCTTCAACAGCAGATTTCGAACAGTGTGCGCCACGTAGGAAAGGAACAACCTATTGCCAATATTATTGGTCCAATAGTATTGGTGGCGCTAGGGAGTCATAAGTTATACCTCGTGGAAACCTGCCGGTTTTCAATTTACGAATTGTCCCTCCAAGCAGCAAGTGCATCTCTAGTTTTACATAAAAAAATTTCAAACGCAGCAGTAGCGGCTATGGCTACATGTACACTTGTATTAATACTGGTACTGTATCAGCTTGACTTCGAGATCGCAAAATCAAAAAAAATGCTTCGACGTCCCGATCTACGTCCGTCATTCTTCAATTTGCCAGGGACTTCCTGTTGTGGACTACTCGTGGTGTTCATGTACGTAACCGAGGTGGTCCACCCATTTCTGTCTCGTCTGCATCCATGCGTCACCGGAATGACGTTGCGGGATTCGCCCACCATGTCCAGCTCACAGCGTTTCTCCCATTTGATTCGACCGTGCAGTTCAAGAGACCAAGATGTTCTTTGCAGCGGTAGAGTGGCTGCGATTTGGCGTTGATTCCATTGCGGTGACATTCTCCAAGACATTCTCCAAGAATCCGAGCAGCACTCAAGCGATTTCACCAGCTAATTAACCGTTAACCATGCAGCTCCTCGACTCCATCATCTCGGCCTTTATGAACGCCCCGCAAGTCGACGGTCGCAATGCTCGCGTTCCCGTGGACCTCAGCGTCGCGTCCAAGCAGGCGCGCGCTCGTGTTCATGCCAAACAGAACGAAGGTGCCTACTGCGCTTCCGTGCCGCAGCTTCCCATTACCTCGCCATAATCGCGAGCTTCCAGCATTCAGAAGACAAAGCTCAAGCCATCGCAGCGTCGTCACTCGCGCAGCGTTTTATTTACTTCTCCCCAGTTTTCTCTTTATCTAAAGCCTAATGACATTGTAGACTGATATGTGCTTTTTAGTGTTGGCTTAGTGCATTTCAATGCTGTTCTTTTGTTTGGGTTTACTCGATGGGATATGTGAACAATCAAGAAAAGAGATCAACTCAACTTCAACTTGCTTCAACTCAGCTTGAGCCTCAAGTGCGACGAGGAAGACTTAGTTGACCAGAACGGGGTACGTAGCAGCTGTGGCGACGCCGCAGAGGTTGTCCTTTTGCGAGATCTTGATGTAGCCGTCCTCTCCCCAGTGCGTGCTCCACGAGTTTTTGACCTGTACGTTAATGAAAACAAACAACGTTAACTCTCCATTCAACAGGTAAGCCATTGCAGGAGAAATCTCCGTACCAGTGTGTACTTCTGGTCGTTGTGCGTGGTCACTCCGACCGCAAGCACCGAGTGATCAAGGCTGTCCAAGTCGCTCTTGCACTCGACATCGTCATAGTAGCCGCCACCATAGAAGTAGAAGGACGGCAGCGTCGCATCAATCGACACGGACAGCGGACCGACCGTCGCCAGCGCGTCGTTGAGAGCTGGCACGCTCGTGACATTGACAAAGCCTTTCATCCGCCCAATCGCATTGTCAACGTTGAAGTGACAGTAGTCAGGCGCGTTGCGGTACGACCCGTACGTTGCGGTGGTTTCGAGACCACCGTTGGCCATGATCCACTGGTACGCCTGATAGTCCAAGCCTCCATCGCACGCGTTGTTGCCATAGTCCCATCTGTCAGCATAAAGCAGCGCCACCAATTTAGTATGGCGTCGCAAAACTTCTCGGCACATGGCACGTACGAGCAGTCAAGAAGGTTCTGCTGGGACATATTAAAGAGCTTCTTCTGCTGAGCAAACAGTGCGCCTTCCAAAGCTCCAGTTGTGCTGATCACAAAATACAAGTTGTAAGGAGAAAACAGCGCTAAATTACGCGAAACAGTCGTACCCGAATGTCCAGCAGGATCCACAAGCACCCTGGTCCTTCACTGGCGTGACTGCGCCCTTTGTCCGCCAGTCCATATCTCCGGGGTTCTCAAAGCTGGAAAGCTCATGCACAGTCATTGCACCGTTGTTCTTGGCACGCTTAACTCGTGATGGGCGATGCAGGGCAAGTCGCTCTTCATGGGTTAAATCGGCAAACCTGTTCACTTCGAGGTGATACGGCAAGCCCTGACAAAACCCAAATATCCACATTGGTCAATTTATCCTAATTACACAGCCCCAAGCATAGCCGTACCTTGCGGTTCTCCGCGTTGATGAAGCGGAGGTTATGGTGGAAGGCTGCCATGCGATCAACTGCTTCGGCATCCGTACCGTATACTTTGTCATGCGTTGCAGAAAAGTTAGAGAAAATCTCCTTCTTTACTGCAGTGCCTTCTGGCATCATCATGTGAATCTACCCAAGCCCAAAAGTGCAAGTTAAATACAGGACAGCAAACAAAGCGAGAATGCGTTGGTACGTACATCTTGCTTAGGGTTGCGCGACGGTCCTCCATCGTCCCCAGGCATCTCCGTGCAGTTCATCGAGGCAGGCAGAGTCGAGAAGACGTTCTCGTCAATAGGACCTTCGCGTACGTAGATGTAGTCCAAGAAGTACTCATCAATGTGGCTTCCACCAAGCATGCCATTGCGACCCACGTAGTGGAATCGCACAGGACGCTCCGTTTTCTGGTCTACATACAGCGTGTACTCTCCTAGCAGTCCATCCTCGGTAGGTTCATGGAGCTTGGTCACGAACTTCCAGCTGAAGCACGGGCGTCCTTCCACCAGGAACACACCGTGCTGAGGCTCAAAGAGCGTCATGTTTGGGAAAATGTGCTGTAGAGACTCCGACCCTGACTTGAAGCATTTCCGTTCACGAATGACTGGGATGATCTGGTAGCTGGTTCCACTAGTGTTGTAAATGTAGACGTCCGTGCCTCCATAGTAGCTGAGCTTCTGCAGTCCTTTCACCTCGTCCACATGGACATACAAGGGCTCTACCATGTCCATGTAGGGCATGTTGAAGGTGACGCTGGCTTCATACTGCAGGGGGAACACCGGCCGCTTAGTGGGCGCCAATTGATTGGCGTCTTCCACTGCACGCAGGATGGCCAGTACAGCAATGAACCCGAGGATTCCCACAGTAAGAGCGATGATGGCGCACCAGATCCTGCGTGACTTGCTTCGCTGGCGACGGATAGCGGCACTCTCGTGCTGTTCCAGACGATGGTAGTCGGTGTCGGAGGCTGTGAGAGACACAAAACATAAAGTCCATTGACGAAGAGAAAGGAGAGTGAGAAATGAGGGAAATAGGGTATGGTTGGCAAGGGAAGACAACGCTTATTTACATGGTAGCAAGCTCTCTGAAGCGCTGGCCTCCAAATCCTCTGTGGGGAGCGTCGTCTTCGACTTCTTCTTGCCCATGATAGTGCGGTTTTTCTTCTCTATCCTCAAGATCGCTGGCTTCAATACCCGATTTCAGCCAATCACAATATTGAGTGTCAATCGTGATCATGATTGGTGGAAAACGTTGGTAGCTCATAACGGAGCTAACCTGTTGCCAACCCCACGATGAGCTCGCTGCGGACTCTGCTGCGTCCTGCAACGCGGGCGCTTCAGCACGCGTCGTCTTCAACTACGCTTACTGTACGCAGTATGAGCTCTGCACCTTCATCGAGATTCGACCGGACTGCCAAGCTGCAGGACGAAAGCGTCGTGGAGCATCTCGTGTGTCCCATCTCCAAGTTTCCACTGCGCTACGACGCCCAGCGTGGAAGTCTCGTATGCGACGAGATCAACGTCGAGTATCCAATCTGGCAGGGTGTCCCTATGCTGGTGCCGTCTGAAGGGCGTATGGTCAACAGTGGCGACCAGTAGAATCTACAGTCGAGAATATAGGGATTTTGCTTTCACAGCGAAGCTCTTGCTTTGCAGTCTGGAAATCTTTGTTATATCTACTGGGTTGCTAGCTCCGGTGAAGTTTGTCTATTGACTGTTTCTGGGATGATCAGAGCACCACTTGATCGTCGGATTCGCCGCTTACTATCGCTTTATTCTCTACGTACAGCTGCGATCCGGTTTAGTACTTGTGGCGAGCCGATCGTCGAGGGTTGCGGCGCACGGGGGCGCTGCCAGGCTCCTTCCGCCGTTCTTTAGAACGAGAGATCGGCGTGCTAAACTCTTCGTCAATTCGCTCCAGCTCCATACCTTCGTCTAGCTCCTCCGTTGCAGGTGACATCGGCTGATCTGAATCTGAGTGTGCTGCTAATTCCAGGCGTGAATCGGTTGATGGTTCCCGAACGAATTGATATCGCTTCGGAGTCTCCAAGACGGACGAGGTATCAGAATCCAGGGGAGGCGTTGTGACCTGCTGCACCTCTGGAACATCAGCGATTGTAGCTTCGGACTGCTGTGCGTCCGCCGGAGTGCTACCGTCCGGCACGTTTACGCTGTTGTGGGGCTTCAACGAGAAATCTAACACAAATCAGTGGCAAGTTAGCACATTTGTTCGATGTCAAATCGGTCCAAGCAGCAACAATCTCACTCACCATCCGCTGAGCTTGCAGGTTTCAAGGCGGACGGTGCCAAGGATGTAGAAGCGAAGGTAGGGTTGATCTTGGATCGAATTGGCGGCGTGCCAAGCGGACGACGATCTACAGTTAGAATCGATGCATCCGTTAGTATCAATGGTACGCACAAGCGTAAAAACGAACTCTCAAACCAATGAATTAGTCTTTCTTACCGCCAAGCGGGGAGACGAGAGGCTGCAACGGGGTAGAAGGGGCACTTGAAGGCTTCGCTGGGGACGATCCAAAATTAAGCGCTTGGCGAGCAACACCGCGGGACGTCGTGGAAGCCGTCACGACAGGGTTCGGTCGTGTGAGCGCGTGTACAGCAGAGTCTGGACTCGAGTCAATAGAACCGATACTGACATCTGCAGCTCTAGCTTTTCCTTTCCCATTCGTGGGTGCCGGCGTCTTGTGGTCAGCCACAAGAGATGCAGGCGACTCAATTGACCGCGTTGCGACACTGGATCCTTGCCGAGACGAGAAGATGCCAGGCGAATAGTCGTACTCGCCTGTATCCGCCATTTCTTGAAAGTGTGTCAAATGCTCGGTCTGTGCTGGCACAAATGCGCTTGCAGTCGAGGTTACTTCTTTCTCCTCCGTCTGGGTCTCACTGGAGCTGGCTTTCGCCGGTGCCTCAGGTGAGGGTGTCGACATTTCGTGGTCGGACACATCTTCCATCTCCTCGTTTCCTAACAGCGCTTGCTTCGTAGCGTGGCGCTGTCGGGCTCCTGCTCGCGCGTTTCTGTTCCTACTTCTGTGCGGGTACGACTTCGCAGGAGGTTCGGCGCACATGTTCGACAGCAATGACGCCCGGATGCGCAAACTTGGCTGGTTCAACGCAGCCATAGCGATCTCAGTGTCACCGCGCGACATCGCTCGAATCATCGCCAAATGCTCGTGATGAACGTCCCAGGCCTGCTCATACTTATTTCGGAGAATATAGTACATCACGAGGAAGTCTACACGCTTGATGCTTTCATCCCGCAGAATGTCTTCATCCTCGATAATATTGCTCTCCATCATGTAAGTGTGGAAAAGCTTCTCCTCTGCAGGCAGCAGGGTCACGCTTTGAACCAGTTCCTTCAGGCGCTGGCTCTTCATCAACCAGTTGAAAAGCAAACCTAGAAGGTCCGAGCGCTTTTGACTGCGAATCAATGACAGCGCGCGCTCCCACAAATCCAACTCCAACGAAATGACAACAACTAGCTCTGTCGCTCCTGCTGGAGCCTGTTCTAGCTCAACCCCAAAGGTGTTCCAAACTTTCCATGCGACTAAACTTTCACCACGGTGCACCAACGTCTCCAGCAAGTGGAGAATCAAATCAACTTCAAGGTCGTACTTCTGGTGAAGGTGCATCGCACTCGACTGCTGCAGCAGACTAATAGCACTCTCGTAAATTGCAGCCACTTGATCGTCACCTGTCGTCTTCACCACGACTGCATTCTCCACCAGCCACAGAGCCAGCAACGTCAACTTCATATCGTCTCGAACATTCAAATGTGCAGCAAGCGAATCTGCCAGTGATCGCATTTTTTTCGCAATCCGAGCACCGCTCTGCGTGTGTTGTTTCCACACGCTAAGGTAAGCCCGATCCAAGCAGAAATACAGCAACAGAGCCACCTGCACACGGAAGTATCCTTCGATAGGCTCGCGGTCCACTTCGTCTCCGTAAAACTGAACGACATCCTCCTGAATGGATGGCATCTGCAATAGCTTAAGCAACTGTCCTAGCTGAGTCGGTGGGCAGCTACCACCAAGATCATCCAGTGAGATGTTTGCACTCTTCATCACTTGTTCGATCAGTAGCATTGGCTCCTTCAATCCACTCTCAGATGACAACTTGTCCCCATAAATCTCCTCAAACTGTTCGCGGTATGTGACACGCAGCGATCTCGCCTGACTGTAAAAGGAGTTATACATCTCCCCATCCGCCGCTACTCCATTCTCATAAAGCCACAACATACAATTGCAGGCACAGGACACACTTTGAGTGCGAGCAAGCAAGTGTAGCAAGTTTTGGATTCCTGCAGTGGTCAGTCGCATGAGCTCCGTCTCGTTCAGCACATTTCCATCCGCATCTATTCCGTTCGAGCTGTAAGCCGCCTGTCGAGAGCCTTCTTTCAGTCTCTCTGTGAGAGCTACCAGGATCATGCGCAGTCCATTGAGCTGTCGAAGTTCCGCCTCCACAGCTTCAGTCTTGACTGCACGCGGAGACTCGCGGCCGCTGTACTGCTGCTCACTGACCATTTCATTCACGTCCTGCTCGATGGTCTCGAGTCGGCGACGCGCCCATTGTTGCACTGCGATTGGCTCCTTCAGCACGTAGTTCTTAACGCCAGCAAAGGCTCCTTCAGGATGCACGTGCGGCTCCTCGGCACGGATATAAGCCACTACCAGGTGCGCCAGGCCGCTCTTAAGACACACCTCGAACAGTGCGCTGCGCTGTACGAGGTGCTGGCCGCTGGACTGTCCTCCGAGCACCGAAACGTCCACATTGGCGCGACGAAAGACGCCGGACACGGAGAAAAACTCGAAGGTCTCCGCTGGCTCCGCGAACGGCTGCCATCCGAACTCGGCGAAGCGCTCGAGCACCTGCGTATAGAGATACATTTAAAGGGGGTGTTAGAGACGTCGAGGGGTGGCTGTGCAGGGAGGAGACCCACCGGGAGCAGCATCATTCTTTCCCCTCCAACACTGCTTGTGCGCCAAGAGGCTCTTGTGTTAATGGGGTATACAAAGACCGAGATGATTGGACAGCATACAATGGATAAGTGAATAAGAAAACCTCTGATATCGAAAACCAGTTCTGAAATGATGGCTACCATATCAAATATCGAAGGTCTCGATCTTTTTTTTACCGGTATATTCACTGCAACTTTTTAAAAAAATTAAGTTTTATCTGGTTTTCAAAACTTATAAAAGCTGAAGTAACGGAAAAGGTAAAGAATTTCTTCAGCTTGAAGGTGCTGTGAGAAGTTACAATAGCGAGATAAATATGGGCAGATACTTCATTACTTTCCTATGGTAATAACTGAATCGTGCACAACTACCGAGCTAACTATCAATGCTGAGTGTTTTAGCCGAAGGTGTGTCTGTCCGTGGAGGCTGTTGAGTCCGCCTTCATGTGGAAGTGGTGGTGAGCAGTGCAGTCGTCAATGCTAGCGCGTGCGTCGGCAGTTGTTGGCTCTTCACGGCACATGGGGCAGTGTGTGTTGGCTTGCAGCCACTCAAGTAGGCACTCTTCGTGGAAAGCGTGCATGCACGGCAATTTGACCACGTTCATTCCGACGCACTCTTCGTCGTCCCACTCGCCAAGGCAGATGCTACAGCACTCGCTGCTGCTAACGCCCTCGACGTCAAGCAGATTGCTTCGGGAGTCGACGACCACGTCTTCTAGCGACAACACAGCAAGCTTCAGCTTGGTCTCGCTTTCAATCTGCTTGTCCGGGTACTCGAGGAAGTCGCGCAGGATCGTGTAGAGCACCAGCAGTTGTTTTACTTCAGCGGTCATGTCTATCTCATCAATACCGGCAACATCGGCAGCCATCGGGATGCTGGCGATGACCTGCACAAGCGACTGCACGAAAGTCTCGAGTGCTGCCCGACGCTCGGCGATGATCATGTTGTTGTCGCAGCGGAAGTGGCGGCGTGGGAAAGCGGCCTCGAGCGTCTTGTCCAGAGCGAGCAGCGGGGAGGGGCAGTCGACTCCGGTATTGTATTGCTGCTTGTACTGCTTGAGGAACTTTCGTAGCTGCCGGCGCACAGCGTAGAACTCCGAGTAGCGCTTGGCGATGCTCCACTTGTTGCGCGTGCTGCGGAAGGAAATGTCCATTTGGTACATGGTGGCTGGTGCGGCCACGCCGCCAGCGAGCGCCACTTGCGTGCTGATGTTGAGCGAGTTCTTGGCAGTCTCGTACACTCGCTGCAGCCGCTGCGATTGGATGTCCGACATGATTGGGTTGAAGTTGTTCCGCGGTGCTTTGCTCTACTGTAGTTGTCTTGCTCCAGCGACTTGCTCAGTGCGAGGTCTATTACCAAATGAACTCGATGTCGCACCGCTGCCGCCGAAATTATTGAGAAAGCACGACTTGTGGCTCGCGAACGGTGAACTGCTCGGCAGCCTCTATGCACGTCGATGGGTGGCGTAATGGGCCGCGTAATCTCACGAGGACGGACGGGCGGTGGGGAACTTTTTGAATGCCCTGAGAGTCTCAGGCTGAGACTGTCGCACAAAGTATATCGCCTGGATGCGTCGAGGTGACTCGCGAACGCGGCCTTCTGTGGTTGGTTTTGCTGTTTCGGAACTGGTGAGGAGCTCCTCGATCAAGTCCCGCGGCAAGTACAAGTATCAATAGCTAACCAGATGTGTATCTTGCATGTATTTTCGGCGAGTCGTTCTGGGCGAGGCTTTGGTCCGCGGAAACGCTGTCGCAGCAGCCTTCCAGCAACGCGCTGCGACTGGGTGTCATAAGTGCTGGAGGCTCGTGATAGATGTCGGGCAATATATCGCAGCACCACCGCCACCGTCGCAGCACGGAAAAAGAACCCATGTAAATGAGGCTGGGTTTCTTCGTGCCGTCTCTGCCGGTTTGGGTAGCAACCTGCGCGGCAACGGCAACTAGTGTGGCGACAAGTGTGCAGTGAACGAAACGGTCGAACTGCGATCTAGAAAGCGATATACATCGGCTGAAGAAAGTAAGGTCGGACTCGGTGCAAAGCTGCAAGATAAGGCCATGCCATAAACACCGTACGCCCTCGGCTTCAACACTGCGCGCGGCTGGCACCACAAGTGGACACGATGGATATTATCGTCGCCTTGGCTCTGGCTTTGAGTGAAGTCATCGTGCTTCACTGCATGGTGTTCATTGAACACTGTCCGAAGCACTGCATACCGGTAACACTGCGTCATGCTGCGTTCGTTGGCCGTCTATGCGGCGAACCCATCTATCATCGACGAACTACGTATCCAAAACAATACATGTCGCGCAATGTGTGGTCCACATATGTGGTACCTTCGCACTACATCACGCCTGCTACGCGTCTCAAAGGATAGCCAGATACAACAAGAGCGGCACCATGAACAAGTACGTGTCGCCTCGAGCGACGCCGGATGCGGCGGCTGCAAGGGCCTGCTGCAGTGCGGTAAATGAGACGGTCCTGGTACTCCAACTGACGACGTGTTATTACTTTCCGTGCGTTGTTACAGCGACGAGATGGATGCGGCGCTGATGGTGTTTGTGAACTGCCTTGGGGCGGTTATCATGGTCTCCGTTGTGGGCTTCCACTACCTCACGGCCAAGCCCAAGGACGCCGAGCTGTAAGCGGATACAAGGTGAAGATGAATCAGGTACAGTACCATCGTGATGCAGACTCCGGAGCTGTTCGCAGGACGCCAAGTAATGCACGTCGACTAATGTTGTATCCGTCTTTATTACTATAGCTGCGCCACCTCACGAGCATGAAGCAAGTATTGTTGAAGCTGGCTATTGTCTTCCAAACGCACAAGCTTTCGAGCTGGTAACCTCTACAACATCGTCGGCAACTTCGTACCGCGTTTTCTTGAGGAGGTTTTGGTCGTAAAGCAGTAACAGTCCGTCAGCTTTTTTTGAGCAGTTGGTCTGCATGTATTAACGTTGAAAAACATTTCTACAAGATGATAGACTTCGCTTCTTGTTGCTAGACATGTCATTGCTTGCAGCTTAGCTGCAACTTGCAGGTAACTCTATGTCGTACCTTAGCGGAGTGATAAGGTCAACCGCCAGTTCAATCTGCAACTGCCGCACATCCGCAGAGGTCGTCAACATGAGCGCCGGGAGAGTCAAAGTGCTGTGCGAGCGTATCATGAGCCGCGGCTACGAGCCGCGTGTGGCACGCCTCATGGAGAACGTCAAGACCAAGGTGCGCGCGCAGCCTGGCTTCATTGCCATCGACACCTACGCGCAGGTGGACGACCACACCAAATACGTCGTCTTCTCCGAGGTATTTAGATTTATTTCTCTGGGAGGTTGCAGTTGATACAAATCTGTAACGATGTGTGTTTTAGTGGGAATCCAAGAAGGATTTCGACACGTGGCTCGCCAGCGAGGCGTTCCAGGAGTGCACGCAGCAGATCAACGAGCTGCTGGACGTCCCGGGGCTGCACATGCGCATCTTCAAGGCTCCCAAAGACGACGTTTTTCTCCTCTAGAGCGGAAATCAGACTACAACGAGAGTCCCAACACGGCATATACAGCTGACTAGAAGAGCAATTCATTGCGTTCTACATGTGTCACATTTTGTTCACTGCTTGCTTTTCATGGCCTCCTACACTTCTTCTTGCAGTGACTCCATTCTTGTAACGTCTAAAAGCTCACTGCTTGGCCAAAGCACACGCTTACGAAAGTCATGCACAAGTCAAAACCGAGTGCTGCAGCCACTGTACACCTTGTTGTCCACTTGGACTGTCGACGGTTGTCGTCTTCCATTCGTCTAGGAAGAAGAGTCTGTCGCGCCCTTAATAAAACTCTTTATCCGATCAACAGTGTCCCGCACCGACTTGGTGAATGAGTGCGGCTTGCTGTCCGGGTCGTCACCCTTCTCCGCGCGGTCGTTCTCCTCCTTTAGGAACTCCTCCATCAGCTCCTCCTGGCGTTCCGACAAGTTCCTGCGTAGCAACAACAACAAAAAAACGTAAGAAAAGCATTAATCAAACCAGGAAACTGTACACACGTACTTGGGGACGCAAACTTGGAGGGTCACGAGTTGCGAGCCACGGCGGTTCGAGTTCAGCTCCTTGATGCCCTTGCCACGCATCTGCAACACCGTGTCCGGCTGTGTTCCGCGCGGGATCTTCATCTCCACTTCTCCTGTCAGGGTCGGAACAACCACCGTGCCTCCCAGCACGGCCTTTGCCACCGAGATCGGCACGTCCACCAGCACATCCGTTTTACGACGCTTGAAGAACGGATCTGGCAGCACGTGGATCCCCACGTATAAGTGTCCCGCCGGTCCCCCACGCTGACCAGGTTCTCCTTGGTGCGCCAAACGGAGGTTCATGCCCTGGTCAACACCCTCGGGGATTTTAACTTCCACCGTTCGTGGCTTCTTGACTGTACCCTTACCGCGGCACTTACCGCACGGCGACTCGATGATCGATCCCTCGCCACGGCAGCGACGGCACGGGGTTTCCACCGCGAAGAAGCCCTGCTGCATGATCTGTACACCGGATCCATTGCATGTAGAGCACGTTTTCTTTTTGGTGCCTGGCTTGGCACCAGACCCATCGCACGTGTCACACTCGACATTAGCCGTGATGTTCAAGTCGCGCGTAGTGCCCTTGACCGCCTCCATGAAGTTAAGCGTGATGTCCACCTGAATGTCAGAGCCACGTTGCGGCTGGTTGGCGCTGCGACGCGAGCGTCCACCGAATCCCTGGCCACCAAAGAACTCTCCAAAGATGTCTTCGAATCCCTGTCCCTGGAAGCCTCCAGCTCCGCCGAAGCCCGCCTGCTCGTCCACACCTGCATGACCGTAGGCGTCGTACTTCTGGCGTTTATCGTCGTCGCCCAGGATCTCCCAGGCCTCGGTGGCCTCCGCGAACTTCTTGGCTGCATCTGGATCCGCCTTGTTGGTGTCTGGATGATACTTCTTGGCCAGCTGGTAGTATTTCTTCTTGATTTCGTTCTTGTTGGCATCTCGGGAGACCCCCAAAACGTCGTAGAAGTCGCGCTTGCTGGGCTCCATCGCAGCGCGTGTGCTGTGGAACGTCGCGCAGTGCTCCAGCAGCGCCGCCGCGCCGTACTTAATGGCAGTCGGTCGGCGTGTCTGCGCCCCAAAAGCGCGTACCGCCGCCGAGCGCAGCAGCACCGATCGCATGGCCATCGCAGTGACTCAGAAACTTTGGAATTGAATTGTGTGGACATCCGCTTTAACACGATTCTAGAATCTACTGGGTAATTCCAATTGGTCATAAATATTGATCGTCTGGATTGGTGCAAAATAAAAATAAAAATCTGCGACGTGTGAGAACCGTTACCACACCGAAAAGACGCAATTGAAGACACGGCATTTTTTTCGGAGATCATCAAGAAGGACGCGATGTCTGAGGCGGAAGATGGAGAACCGCGAGCGCTGGAAGGACTAGGAGAGAAATATGACTTTGATCCGGCGGTTAACGCTGAACAGGGCGAAGAAAGGGACCTGGTTGGTGAGCTGAACCCTCAAGAAGACGACGATGACAGTGAAGAAGACGATAGCGATGAGGATGAAGAAGACGATGAGGAAGAGGACCCAACACAGACCATCGTGGACATGGGTCGTCACGAGCGGATGCAGCGCATCCAAAAGGTTTTGTACGAGCAGCTCGTGGGTAACGACGAGCGCGTGTCGCTCGAGCTGCGCGAGAAGGAGGAGGAGCTGCGTCGAGCCAAGAATGCACGGGAAGACGTAGGTGTTGCGCTGTATGGCGTCCAACAGCAACTCGCACAGCTACAAGTTGCACTTGAAGGAGCGCACCGTCGACTCACTACGCTGCATGATGAACGATTCTCCAGTGAAGATAAGCTTGACGAGTGGAAAGCTAGTGCTGAGGAGAAGAAGCTGGCGGTGGAACGGCGTCAAGCACACTTGCACAAGACACAGGCAGAGCTCGACTCGTTAAACGCAACATTGCGACAGGTGGAGAAATACAATGACGAGATGAAGCACGAGATCGCTCGTACCCAACGTGCAGCGGAGAAGGCCGAGGAGTCCATGACGGTTGCTGAAAAAGACAAGGTGAAGCAGGATCTGTACATTGACCGACTAAACGAACAAGTGAAGACGCTGCAGGAGCAGCTAGCGGCCAATGCGTCGCAGCTCAAGACGCAGCAGATGGAGACACAAGCTGCTGAAGAGACGTTGCGCGAGGCAGCAGCTCAAATGGAGGCAGTTGCGTTTGAGAAGAAGCAGCTCCTGCAGCAGTGGAAAAGCGCTCTCATCGGTATGCAGCAGCGTGACACTGCGCTGCAGGCTACTCAATCTGCCATCTCCAAAGTGGGAGAAGACGAGCTAGCGCTAGGTGCTGAGCTTCGCGGCTACAAAATCTCAATCGAGAAAGCCCAGCAAGCTCACGAGACTCTAATTGCCACGATTGAGCGCTTTAACGCGGAGTTGCGCTTCATTGAGGAACAAGCAGAAAGTTTGAGAGGTGAACAAGAGCGTCTCGCTGCACGGCATGAACTGTTGGCCAAGTCGTTGAAGCAGACGGAGGCACAGGTGTCATCTACAGCGTCTGAAGGCAAGAAGCTGGAGTCGGAGGCGGCTCAAGTGGCGCAGCATTTGGAAACGACGCAGCGTGAGCGTCACTTGCTCGAAGACGAGATCGCGGCCGAGAAGAATGACCAGACGACAGTCCACAAAGCCGCTCATAACCTCACTAAAGAGACCCAGAAGCTGGTGGCACGTGTGCACGAGAAAGAGGTGGAGCTGGCGAATCTGCAGAACGAGATGGCTCGAGTTGGAGTGGACGCTCTCAACGTCCAAAGTCACACAGCACAGCTCGCAGAGGCTCAACGAGCTCTTGTTGAGGAGCTCAAACGCGACGACCAGCAGGTGGAACGCGCTGAACTGGAGATCCGTCAGCGGAATGACGAGATCGAGAAGAAGATGCTGCGTCTGGATCGACTCAACAAGAAGTACGAGCAGCTCGTGAGCAAGATGGAGGACGCAGACACAGGTCCGCTAGAAGCAACGATCAAGAATTTGGTGCGGGAGACCAGGATCGGCAGGGAAGAGAACACTGCGAAGCAGAAGCAGTGGCTTAACACGCAGACTGCGCTTGTGCACGCTGCCAGTGACGCCCAAGAGCTAAGTGAACGTAACCAAGAACGCAAAAGCAAGACCAGCGTGTTGGAGCAGAAGCAGTTGAGGCTGCAGCATGAGCTCCAAGAGATGCAACGCGAGCTTCGAGAACTCTCGAATGGAATTGCGTCCTTGCACGCGGATACTGGAAGGTTGAATGACTTGATCTCACGTCAAGGCACGCGGCACGATGATCTCCTCAACAGTAATCACTCGCTTGAGCTCGAGTTCGCACGTGAACTTCGAGAGCTTGAGGCCACCTCAGTTCAAATGGAAGCACGGACCAGTACACTGCGCCAAGAGAAGCAGGAACTACTGACTCGTGTGGTGGAGGTCGAGCGACAGCTCATGCTCTGGGAGAAAAAGATCCAACTGGAGAAGGAGACGCAAGCTGCTCTCGACCCGGAAGTGGGGCAGGCGGAGGCGCGTAGTATGGAAAAGGAGATCCATCGCATGCGTCTGCGTCTTGAAGCCTTGCAACGCAGTCAAGAACAAATGCTGCAGGATATGGAGCAAGCTGTCCACAAGCGGGACCTCATCGCTCTACGTGGCCGCAGTAAGAAGGAGCAGGAGGCGGATTTAACGTTTGCTGCTCTAACAGCCAAAGTGTCCACTCTACAGAACCAACTGCGCAAAAGTGAGCGAGATGCAGCTCGTTTGGACAAGAGTATCCGGTCGCAACTTGTTTCTGGCGAAGATGTCTCCTTCCAACTGGAGAAAGTATCGGCCGAACTTAAAGTGGACGAGGAACGGGGCCTGTCACTTCAACGAGAGATCAACACTTCTCTCTACGACAAGCAGCGGTACATTGACGCCGCAGCGCGAAAACTGCGCATGACCAAGCGATTCGACGCGCTTTGTCGCGGGGTAACTAATGGTCCTGCCAATGAAGCACAAGCCGCTGAATCCTTGGAGAAAGCAAAAGAAGCCATTGAAAAGGTTCGCGCGATTGTCACTATGCTACAGAAGCAGAATCCACACTTGGCTGAAGTTCTTCCTCGCGTTCTGCTGCTTGCTCAAGACCCACCACCACTGGACAAGTAAGTGCTGACAGTGCAATCTATTGTATTCACAGTTTGAGGTTTAGTTTTTCTGCCCTCTTTGTCGGTCTCGAAGTGATTCGAGGAATCTGCTTAACTTTAAAGCGACATCTTCAAGGTGAGGAATTCCGCTTGTACTCAACGCTGTCATGAAGCGTGGAGTTCTTAAATACATGCTGTAGGAGGGAGGAATAGAGTTAGTGCATTTACGCTTGATGAGGAGTTAGCAGGTGAAACGTACTCAATGCAGTCTTTTCGAGTCCGTAAGAGGATGCCAAGCACTTGGTCACCACCTGAAGCAACGTCACTCTGGAGTAGCAACTCTAGAACCGCCGCACAGCGCCAAAGTGCCAGTATTTGCGGCTGCTCCAGTGCTTCTCTGCAGTCGAACTCATCATCTTCCTCGTCTGTTTCGCCCTCACCTTCACTCATCTCGGTATCTTCGTCTTCAAGCTCGTGCTGTTGCTCCATAGCAATCGCAGCTCTCGACATTGCAATGCAGAGGCGTTTGAAGAACTTCGGCAGCCATTCGCCAAATGCTGGAGCTTGAAGAGCTTGGCGTATGACGGAGGTGGATCGCTCGATCAACAATCCCTGCATCTGTTGATGTTGATGCAGCCGAAAATCCTCGTACTGCTGCATGGCGTCCAGTGCTAGAAGTAGCGAAGCTTGAGCATCCATAAAGTCTTCGCGTAGTACTCGTGCGTGTACATCACCAGCTTCACTTGCCTTACAGTCGACAGTATAACTCTCTGCTCCACGACCAAGTAGGTTGGGAACTAATTCACTCACTGACAGCGTCGCTAAGTAGCTTGTCCGTGGCTGCATATCGAAGCACATGACCCCAAGCACCCGAGCGATACTGAGCAGGAACTCGATTTTTGTCTCGACGTTCTCTCTTGAACGCAAACGGTTTGAAAACTGACGCACTAAGAGCGCAGCTAGACCTGTACAGCCCTGGCTGCGCGTCCGGTCTTCGAAGAAAAGCTTTTTCAGCTCACAAGAGCAGGAGGCAGCAGCTGTAAGCTCATCGAGCAGGCGGCTTCGCTCGGTGTCATCGCGTGCTCGTGTTAGGTCCGAAACCAGCATTTCCAGCAATCTGGCCAACGCGATACGCTGCTCTGGTACGCTGTCGGCAAGTTGGCATCGCGGGATCAACTGTTTCTACAGGAAAGAAACGTTTGTGTTAAGCTTCGGGAGGTAAACGTAGTTGTATCGCACTTTGAACACACTACAAACCTGGAAATTGATGCGTAAAGCTCGTGAAAGCTGGAAGAAGAGCTGCGTCTGCGGCTCGAAAGTCGAGAAGAACAACTCGGAAGGCGTTTTAGTGGTCATTGGCTCACGCAGCTGTAGGCGGAAGAGCTGACTGGTGGGTAGAAGCAGCAGCCCACGTTGCTTTTTGTTGGCAGGCACCACCCGCTCCACCTTGGAGATGTTCTGAAGCGGCAAGCGCATGTCTGCGACAGCTTCACCTCGACTCATTAGCGGCACGATGAACAACGTGTCACTGCTCAGAGCGAACAACTGGAACTGCATCGGCGCTGTGCTCACGACGGCAGCTTCGTGATACCGTAACTTGTCGAATTTCTCCGACCCAAGTCGCACTCGCAGTCGCTCTGGATCGAGATGTCGTGGTCGGCACAACGTTGGAGACAACTGCATTCTAACTGTAGACCAACGTGACTTGGATACGCACTCGAGATATGAAAAGCAAATGACAAGCAAGGCCTTGGGCTCTCGCGAGGCTCGCTGTTCTGGTCTATTGAGAGTATTAATACATCCACCATCCGATCACTCGTCCTCGGACTCTACGTCGACGTCCTCGTCTTCATCTTCTTCTCCATCATCATCATCTTCTTCTTCTTCCTCCTCCTCTTCTTCTTCGCTCTCATCCTCAGCATCAATCTCCTCTTCAGCCTTGGCCTCAACCTCTTCTTCTCCTTCGTGGTAAACCACCGCAGCACGAGTTTCCTCGCCTTCCTGCTCGTTGTTGGCATTGTTGACGTGGATCTGACCAAGCACCAGTGCCAAACGACCGGCGAGCTTCTGCATCTCCGAATGCACCTGCAACCTCGACTCCAAAAGCTGGTAAAGAGCTGACAGACTCGGCACGAGGTCAGGCTGAGCCACTAGGTACGCCGTGTGGTGCAGCAGAACCGCACGCAGCCACGGACACAAGCGCGCAAAGCGGTTCGGCGAGCGCTCCAGCTTCTTCACAATCACGTCCAGCAGCGCCAGCACACGGGAAGGCGACACACGAGCCACCGTACGAACAACAACCTTAGTGTCACGTGCGCTCAGGCAGTACTCGAGGAGGGCGTTGTCACGTGCTTGCAGCGCCTGCTCCAGCACACTGGCAAGCGACGAAGCATCCGGCTTGTCACCGCGAGTCTTGTCCTCCGGGGCCTCAGCAGCACGCTCCGCACGACTGATAGCTGTGGTCACGTCGCTCTCGACACGTTCACGCAGAGCCTCCACACGCTCGGCCAGCGTCAGTTCGTTGTCCTCTTCCTCCTCCTCCTCACCGTTCAGCTCCTCGAAGCTGGTAGTTTCGTCCACGACTGCCATGGAGTTGGTAAGCGCGCGACGCTCGCTCAGCGTCGGCACGTGAGTCTTTTCATCAGCAGGTGTAGCCTCCACCTTCTGTCGTTTGCTGCCGTTCTTGCTCGCTGCTTCGTCGCGTTCAGCCGAGAGCAGCAGAGCGTCACTGATCTCCGCAAACTCCAGCTCCTTCTTCCACTGGCTGGGGGCGTTCTCCTCAACGACGGAAACCTTCTCGAACACAGGCTTGACAAGCGATCCACGAGCCACGAGCACCTCCGTCTTCTGGTTCTTTTCCTCCTGTGTGCTGAGCTCAGCCAACAGAATACCAGCACTCTCCGCCGCCGAGAGCGTAGGCGGCAGTGGCTTGGAAGCCAGCGCCAGCTCGGCAGCGTCCTTCACCTGCTCGTACTTGTGTGCCCACAGGAACATGGCACCAGCTGGTGCGGTAACTCCAACCAGCAAGTCCACGACCGGCTTCGCTTCTGTCTTGTCCTTCTTGCTCTTCTTGCTCTTCTTGCTCTTCTTGACAGCCACAGCCTCACCCGCAGACGCGCGCGCAAACAGTCCCTCCGCACTGCTCGGCAGACTGAACGTCAAGGCCGGAGCGTCGACTTCCGTCAGCTGCAGGTCGTACATGTTGACGAACCGGGCACCTGCCGTCGCTGCGAACAGGAAT
This sequence comes from Phytophthora multivora, assembly GCA_001314345.1. Taxonomy (NCBI): domain Eukaryota; phylum Oomycota; class Peronosporomycetes; order Peronosporales; family Peronosporaceae; genus Phytophthora; species Phytophthora multivora. The sequence goes on along the minus strand of LGSM01000121.1, from coordinate 22,357 downwards.
CTCGAGGCTTCCAGACCGTCTACAGCCGCGAACTTGAGCTGCGTGACAGCGGACGACAGGCCCGACACGAGTTTCCTGCTCTTCTTGCCCGAACTCAAGTCGAACGTGCGCAGCGCCGAACCGCCGGCAGCCAGAACTTCTCCGTCCTCTGACACTGCGATCGCCGACGCGCCACCAGTTCCACAGCGGAACTTGCGCTCCACCTGGGCACTGCTGAGGTTCCACTCGAGTACGTACTTGTCGCTAGAGCTCGAGTACAGCAGAGATCCCTGTGGGTTAAAGGCTAGCGCCTGCACGGCTGCACTGGAGCCGTCCGTCTGCAGCGTGTGCTTCACCTCCTGCGTGGCCAGGTCCCAGACGACCACTTGGCCGCTGCTGGTGCCCAGAGCGAGCAGTCCCAGGCCGCTGGCTCCGCTGCGCTTCTTGCTCTTGGAGCTACTGGACGAAGACTGCGACCAGGCCAGACAAGTGTAGCGGTAGCTGAGGTGGTCGCGCTCCTTGAGCTCCTGCTGCAGCGCGCCGCTGGCCACGTCCCATACTTTAAGGCGGCCGTCCTCGGACACGGCCGCGAAGTGCGCCTGCGAGTCGGCGAAGAGCTGCATTGGCGACGGGGTACGAGCCAAGAAGGGTAGTGGTGGAATTGGCTGGTGAGGCGCTTGCTATTCTACTGGAGCAGAGTGGCCGAGGGCAGGGCACTGATTTGTGTACTGACTGTAGTTATCGGAGAGAGTAAAGTGACCAATCCCATGCGTTTGATAAGCAACTTTACAGCAACATAACACTTATGAAGGAACGTTCTACGTGGTTAATTAGAGTATTGCTGGTTGAAGACAGGACTACCGCGACGAAAGCAGCCGCTGCGGAATGGCGTACGGTGATGGGGAAGCTTTGGTAGGCGACGCTGCTCGAAGCTCGTCACCGTCGCTCTTTCCTACCGGTAGAGTAGGTCTTGTGCTCTGTTGGGAAGCTGGTGGGGCGAGGAGTGTGGGTGATAATGCTGCTTTTGGGATGGAAGGAGACAGTCGCGAATAGCTCAGAAACTCCTCGCTGGCAGTTGATTCAGCTCCTTGCATGGTGCTGCCTCGACGCACGTGCTTTGCTGCTGTTGTATCTTTCAGTGGGGAAGCGTCGGAGTTAATGGGGAGGAACTTAGTACGGTATCCTCCGCCGACGCGCTTAATGGACATTGGTCTGCTCGGTCTCCTTATAACAGCTTGAGGTGGAGGTTGTGGAACGATCTGCTGAGAAAATAGGAGGGATTCTAGCGTTGAAGTCGACGTGGAGTCCATCGGAGACGCGTTTTCGTTATCATCATCGTCCGAGAAGAGGATATCCAAGCTAATCCCTCGGTTGAGTGCGTCAGCGAGGAGCTTCTCGTCTGCAGATACCGGTCGCTGCTCTGGTGTATCAACTTCTTCTTCTTTCTCGTCTCCTTCCTCGTTTTCCTCATCTTCAGCCAATGCAACGAGTTCGGCTTCAGGAGCTTCCTGAGCGACTTTCAACCGCTTCCGTGCCTGTCGCTGCAGCACCGCAGCAGCCGAGTGCATCTCACGTTCACGCTTTTCTTCCTCTTCCCTGGCGCGACGTTCTCGCTCTCGAGCGAGCTGCTGTCGAGACACATACGTCTTCATCGCACGTTGCAGCATTGACGCAGCTTCGTTCGTTCCCCGAACTTGCCTCCGTTCTCGAGCGACACGTCTAGCTAAAGTTCCTCGAACCACCTTCTGCACTGTTACAGCGGCTGCAGCTTCTCGAGCTCGTTCATCCGCTCGCTTCGCTGCTTGTTGCATCTGCCAAACGCGACACTGACGAGCTGCTTCGCGTTGAATCCGTCGCTGCTTGCGCTTGGCGTCGTCCTCCTGTAGATACTGCTCTCGAGCACGGAGTTTCTCCAATTTATCTTCTACAAGACGAGCACGTTGCGCTGTGCGTTCGACTACGCGCGAGTAATTCTCTAGTGACCCGTTCTCGTACATGAAGCCGTGGAAATGCGACGTGAACTTGACGCTGCGTGGGTGCGAGTACAAGTTCATCGCTCGGTGGGCGTCGATCTGAACGCCAACATTCCCAGGCCGTGCGGTCAATAACAAGGGGAGTTTTAGCCCCGCTGCGGACTCGGTGGCAGATCTCAAGGGCCCTGAAAAGCTCGCAGCCCGACCTGCATCTTTGTTTGCCATGAGTGCTTATAGACGGCTTGAAAACACGCAGGCGAGGCAAAAACTGTATTTTTGTAGGCGTCCTCGCTCCACTAATTATACATGACGTGCTTTGTCTAAAGCATCAAGCCTTCACCGTTTCCACCTTCTCTTTGTCATCTTCTTCATCGCTGCTGTCATCGCTAGACTCTTCTTCACTAGAGGACTCGTCACTGTCAGAAGAATCCGACTCTGAGCTTGACGATTCCTTGTGCTCCGCTTCGTCGACTTCGAAAAGACTGCGCTCAAGATCTTCTAGCGCCCAACCGGTCTCGCTCTTGGAGAATGCAGCTATTTGAGCATTCAGTTCTGCGCTTACAGTCTGAAGACGCTTGTCACTGACCGACTGGATCCACACACAGTAGTCCTGGATGTACAGGGAGTTAAGCAGATACTGCGTCTCGGACTTCTCGACAATCCGGTAGAGCGTTAGCAGGGCCCGCAGCACCACTCGCTTGCCCCGTTTTAGGATCTCACTAGCTTCTTGTACGCACCGCAAAGCCAAGTCGTACTGCCGCAGGAACGGAAATGTGATCATGCGGCGTACAGTCGACCGTACAACTGCGCGCAAGTCCCCATTTGAATCCAGCCAGGACAATGTCGGGCTCACAATGCTCACTGTCCAGGTGGACTCCACGCCACTGTCACCCTGCGTCGTTAACTGTTCATACGCGAAGCCGATGAGAATATCCACGAGACCTCCAATCACCAGCTTCTCTTCAGAGCTTCCTTCTGGAATCAAAAACTCCTTTCGAGGAAGTCGAAGCAATAGCTCCTGCTCTGCATCCGTGAACACGACAGAAGGTGGCGCTGGAGGTGGCTGTGCGACTCCTTCAAGTGACAAACGATTGATGCTGTCCCCAACACGATTCACATCGGATTCAACCTCAACAATCAAAGGTTTCGCTGCCTTTTTCACTTCCGTGACGCTCTGAGCAGGTGAAAGCACGGGGTATTTCCTCCAAAAAGGCTCGTAGGCCATCGCCAGGTCGAAATACATGTCGTCTCCCTGGTTTGCGAAGTCCATGAGGTAGCGCTCGATGTCAAACATTTGCTCCTCAGCGGCCTCGCGAAGAATGCGTCGCTGCTCTGGCTGGATGTGCTCCGGGTCAGGCAGAGACAAGATCTCGCTCACCTCGCCATGCCACACGCGGAAAAAGTCGCTGTACGCGTTGTTGAACCCGTACGACGGCGCGAGATCGGTAACTCGCACACCAATCGCCTCCGCAGCGTCTCCTCTTCCCCCGTCGAGCTTAATTGAGCCAACGTTTTCCGTTGTCACTGAGGTTTCAAGACCAAGAAGTGATGAATCCGTCTGCACGTGCACAGACGCAGGAACTTCAGATTCACTAGACGTCGTTGTGCCGTCAATTAATGCATTGAGTCTGTCGTTTTCTTCTTGGAAAGTCCCAATTGGCTCAGCTGACGACTCCAACACTTCGATAAGCGGTGTTTTCCTGGTACGTTTTTGTTAGTACCATCACAATTAATTCTGCAGTTCAACACAGTGCGAAAGTCACCTCTTATTGTCACTTTTCATGTCCACCGGAGGCCGTTGAGGCTGCAACAGCTTGGTGAGCATGTCGAGGTCTGGGAAGTCCTGACCCGGTTCCTTCTTGGGCAAATGCACCACAATTGTACCATTATCCTGCACCAGTAAACAACATTAAATCAGTTAATTGCACTTGTCATTGGTACGTTTGGTAATTGTAAATTGTACCTTGTTGGGGTCATATACGGCTTTCGCCAATTCATCGTCCACCACTTCATGCGGGAAGTGCAACTTAAGCAGAAACGGCTTGCAGTAGAAGGTGAAATCCACGCCGTCCACGTAGAACTCCATCTCTGACACGCGCACAAATGGAACGTGCACGTGCACGAACACCCACGCGGCGTCCTGCGTCACGTGGAACTTGGGCGTCGCCACCATCGCTTGTCAAATGTCTGAATGGCTACAAACTCGTCAGACAGCAAATCTGATGTAGACCACACCATTACTTCATGTATCGAACATCATTTTATCCGCTTAGGTACGACACCTTTTTAGATCGCACTCTTTTTAGGGAGAAACAGAGGGGAATCTTAGAGACAGAAGAGTATCCATCATGACGGCGGACGTGGCTATGGCGTCGGCGGATGAGAGCGCAGGACTGACGAGCTACTACGAGCAGAAGATCGAGCACTTGGAGCTGACGGTGCGCGATGAGACGCAGAACCTGCGGCGTCTGCAGGCGCAGCGTAACGAGCTCAACTCGAAAGGTAAAAAAAAAAAATCGGCTGCTCTTTTTTATTGATAAGTTTATACGTTCTTACCTGTATCACGATGTAAATTGTAAAAGTTCGTCTGCTGCGTGAGGAATTGCAACTGCTGCAGGAACCAGGCTCGTACGTGGGCGAGGTGGTCAAGCAGATGGGCAAGTCGAAGGTGCTGGTGAAGGTGAACCCCGAGGGGAAATACGTTGTGGACGTGGACAAGGCCATCGACATCTCCAAGTGCACACCCAACACGCGTGTGGCCCTGCGTAATGACAGCTACGTGCTGCACAAGATCCTCCCCACCAAGGTGCGTACCAAGTGCGGTTCCCAGATTATTAATTATGGGAATCTGGGATCTCTAATGTAATAAATGTTTCTTGGTTTCTAGGTGGATCCACTGGTGAGCTTGATGAAGGTTGAGAAGGTGCCGGACTCCACGTACGACATGATCGGCGGTCTGGACAAGCAGATCCGCGAAATTAAGGAGGTGATTGAGCTGCCCATCAAGCACCCTGAACTATTCGATGCTCTGGGTGTGGCGCAGCCCAAGGGTGTGTTGTTGTACGGTCCTCCGGGTACTGGAAAGACGCTGTTGGCTCGTGCTGTGGCCCACCACACGGACTGCACATTTATCCGTGTTTCGGGTGCGGAGCTGGTGCAGAAGTACATTGGTGAAGGTTCCCGTATGGTGCGCGAGCTCTTCGTCATGGCTCGTGAAGCGTCACCGTCGATCATTTTCATGGATGAGATCGATTCCATTGGTAGCTCGCGTATGGAAGGCGGTGGTGGTGACTCGGAGGTGCAACGTACCATGTTGGAGCTTCTGAACCAGCTTGACGGCTTTGAGCCTGCGCAGAACATCAAGGTCATCATGGCCACGAACCGTATTGATATCCTAGATGCGGCATTGCTACGTCCTGGCCGTATTGACAGAAAGATCGAGTTCCCGAACCCGACGGAAGGGGTGCGTACGCTTTGTCTATGTATTGTTACAGGTGTGGAGTACTTACTCTTTTTAATATTGTGTTTGTTTAGTCGCGTATCGACATCATGCGCATTCATTCGAGAAAGATGAATTTGCTGCGTGGCATCAACCTGAAGGTGATTGCTGAGAAGATGCCGACTGCGTCGGGCGCCGAGTGTAAGGCTGTATGCACAGAGGCCGGAATGTTTGCGCTGCGTGAGCGCCGGATCCACGTGACCCAGGAAGACTTCGAGATGGCTGTGTCCAAGGTCATGAAGAAGGATTCGGAGCAGAACATGTCGATCAACAAACTCTGGAAGTAAGCTGTAAAGCTAGCACTAGCACAAGTACTGCAGGGGCAACTGCAGTGATGCTGCAAAATCGAATGAGCTTTGATTGAACGGTGGGTGGGCATTTCAACTGGTTTTTTTTACTTTTGTTATTTGGATGTAGGTGGTTCCCAGTTGTAATTGTCGAAGAGTTGGTAGTCCATTGGGATCTTTTCGGGGAATTTCACCATACTGTCAACGCCACGAAGTGCCATGGAGGTGAACTCAGAGTCGAAGTTGGCGAACGCACCCGAGCGTGGACGCAGTGGCGGAGCACGTAAAGTTCGATTCAACAGCTTTGTCCAGTCGATATGGTGCTTGGCGAAGAATGAGTGCTGCTTTACTGCTGCAGCGCCTCCGCCCGAACCACGACGGGCGCCAAGTCGCTCTCTCGGGTCTGTACACAGCAGACACTGCATCAAGTCTCGAGCCTCGTGGCTGATACTCGGCGGAAAGGACACAGCACCGTCCATTATCATTGCATAGAGCTGTGTCCTGCTTACGGCGTTGTAGAATGGTGGCTGGCCCGTCAACATCTCGAAGAGCATGCAACCAAGCGCCCAGAAGTCGACAGCTTTCCCGTACCCACGACCTGGAGGTGGAGATACCGACGTCAAAGAAGGTCTCTCACCGAGGGCAAGTACTTCCGGGGCGATATAGTCTTTCGACCCGCAAAAGGTCATCGCGAGTGTCCAGTCGTCGATCCCTGGCTTAGAGAGCCCAAAGTCTGCGAGGCGTACGTGTCCCTGCTGATCCAGCAGGATGTTTTCCGGTTTGAGGTCGCGATAGATGATATCGTGCTGGTGCAGGTGTTCAAGAGCGAGAAGAGTTTCGGCCAAGTAAAAAGCAGCTATGGGTTCCGTGAAGTGTCCACGCTGCGAGAGGTGGAAGAACAGTTCTCCCCCTGGACAATAGTCCAGCACGATGTGCAAATGGTCGATCGTCTGGAAGCAAGCGTGCATCTTCACTATGAAAGGGTGATCTCGACAGCGGGTGAGCACCGTTTTCTCTGCTAGGGAATGCTGGATCTGGTTTTGTGAAGCGATGGCGCGTTTACTGAGTGTTTTGATGGCCACCAGGGAGCCTGAGGGCAAGTGGCGAGCCACCATGACATGCCCGAAGCCACCACGCCCGATAACTTTAAGCGGTTCGTACTGACGGAGCATATACCCACCACTGTAGCTTTCAGCGATGCTCACAGCCTGCACAACTCGAACGTCTGTAATAACTGGAACGGATGGGGCTGGAGCTGGGCCCCTTTTCGGTGGTGATGACGGGGTAGCAACCTTCATGGTGGTAGGCGAAGGTGGAGGTGGAGTCACTGGAGACACCGGGCGATGGGCGATGGCCTTAGCTTTCGACATTAGTGACGTTGGAGATGGCAATCGATTGCCAGTTTTGCACGATGTGAGCAACTTTGGAGGGCTGGTGCTCTTGACATTGGCTGAGGTCGTCACCTTGAGTGAAAATGTTCTTGCCACCTTCGCACCGTTGGGTGAAGACTTTAATGGGGTTACTTGAGCTTCGTTGAGTTGCAGGCGTGCCAATGCCAACTGGAGACTCGCGACGTTGATACTATTGCTTCGCACGCTGGTAGAACTGGTACTCCCAGCTACTGGGACGCTTAAAGCAGGTTGTGGTTCAGCTGCACATATCGCCAGTGTTTGTTGTTGTGGCGGTGAAACCCATTGTCTCATCATGGCCATAGTGGTGGGGTCGAACTTCCTGGAAGGCTCAAAAGCCGACACGAAGCGAATTCGAGGACTGTGCGTTCCCTGGCTTGGGCTTTGCACCACTACCGAGAAGCGAAGCGCTGCATCATTCTGCTGGCGTGTAGGACGGAGATGTTGGAGACCTTCCCAAGGCCAAATGAAGTGGAAGAGCCGTCGACCAGCATTTTCCACGAACCCGTTGACACATAGCTCATGACAATGCTCCGGACTGATATCCTGTTCTGCAACGAGCTCTTCTTGCTCATCCAAGCTGATGTGTCGACGTGTTTGTCCACGTTGTGTGAAGGACAACCGGGTGCTTTGATAAAGCTGGGCACCTTGAGGACTGGTAGTACACCCAGTTCCTCGATTACTATCGGTTGGCTCGCCTCCGGTGCTCGTACTCCTCAAATTAACTTTGAGAAGACTAGTTCGTGTTCCCCGTGTGACTCGGCAGACAACAGTGTTACTTTCTGTAGCGATAGCATCCGAGTCAGCATCATACTCCGTGTCATTCTCCAGCATCAGCACACTATCTTCTTCACTGCGGCCATCGATACTGGTACGTCTGCCTCCGTTGCGACGAGCCCACTGCGGGATTAAATTAGAGATGCTTGAAAGAGTGATCAACCGAGAAGGTCTTCGCTGTTTGGTGCTGCGCCGACTATTCTCAATTTCGATCCCATTTTTGAGGAACTGGGTGGGGCGTGGATGAGCTCCTGCAGCGTTCATCATTTGCTTGATTTCATGCACGGCCATGGGCGTATATCCGTGGAAATGAAGGATGAGAGTCCCTAGAATTCGACAGAGAGAAATTTAGTAGCAGTGTGCGTTGAAGTATTAACTTTGACATACCCCATGCTCTCAAAGGTGATCGTAGCTCAATGCAGAAGTTCCCCAGCAGAGCAGAAGAAGCATACGAATGCACAAAGTATTCGGCATTTTGAATCGCCAGGACACCACACGGTGCCGTCGCCGCTGGATGCTGAAAGTAAAAGAGGTATCCTGTACCAGGAAAATCAAACATTATTAGAGCTATGAAACCAGAACAAGTTCAATTTTACTTTTTTTTTTTACAAACCTTCCAGGATGACAAAGACCCGCGATACGATCTTGCCAGTCTTCCGACCGCGCTTCGTTAGCACAGGCTGCGTTCGGAGGTTAATACCGTGGAAGAAGGTGGGTTTCTCGGTCGCAGTCGCAGCTTTAACAGCATCCGCATCGTCGACGTGCGCTTCTGAGGTGGCATTTTCGGCCATTCCAGCTCTTTGAGACGCTATAATACCAAGTGCTTCACTGCCGACTGCGATCAATGTCGTGGTTCATAAGAATAGGCAAGCATAAGCCTCAATACGTCCCAGTTTAGAGTCAAATTTTCATGGGTGGTGGGCTTCTGCCTGCCTAAGATTAGTGCTTGATAGTGATGTTTACGCGGGTTTACAGTAGCGATTCGCCACTGAAGGTTCTTCCTATCAACGCCTGTAACCAATGGAAACTGAACTGGACACGAGGCAGCACCCAACTGCTGGGGAAACTGCATACATGTACCTCAAACTTTTGAGTCAAAGGGCCTTGATTCAAGGAAGCACAACGTGAAGACTTGGTGCATGTACATGTACTGTACAGTATAATACCGGTATTTTACAGTACCGGTAGTCTACTGTTGACTGTTCACTGTAGAGTCTACAGTACACTGTTTCCCGGAAATACTTTTTTTTTACCATCTCATGCACACAGCACGACCAGAACCTGGTCGAGCATCTATCCACAGAACCACATTGTGGTCCTGTTTAACGAAGAGCCAGAAGCTTCGCTGTAACATCCGATGGACGAATGTCACCTGTACAGTACCGGTACTAATAAACAAGGGTTATTACAAAGTAGCCCTTTACGATGTGATCCTCACTTTGATTTTCGTCTCAAGTCGAGCGTTATGCTTGTTCGTGTATTAATACTTGTACTCATATCTGCAATAGCTTCAGCTCCATCGTCGGCCTTCTCACTCAAGGCATTATTCGGTGGAGACGACGAGTCTTCAGGGAGCAGCGACCTATCCAATGGAACTGAAATTGCTGTCCGTCAGCCTCTCCTCAGGGCCACCGACTGGTTCCTCACCGAACAGGAAATCACCGACTCGCGGGGTGGCATCCCACGACGCGACTTAGCGGTCTACACGACGGGAAATGCCGTGACGTCTTTCACAGCGACGAACGAGTTCTACGATTCAGTGTACGAGGACCTTACGAAGACGAAAGAGGGCGATCGAGTCCTGCTAAGTGCGTACGCTACAGCTCTCGTCCCGTTGAAACCGGACGTGGATCCTACCGGAGCGAAGACTGGAGTCGGCAAAGTGTTCACGGATATTGTGAACCGGGGCGGCAATATCAACGTCCTCAACTGGCAGAACCTCAAGTACAGGAAATTCAACCTCAAGGCTCGCGATACTATCAACGCTATCCCGACATCTCCGATCAATGAGGCCAAAGCTGTGCTGCTGTTTGACGACCGCCTCCCTACTATAGTGTCGTCTTATCACCAGAAAACGTTGGTGATTGCATCGAACGCTTCTTCGGATAAAGACGCCCACCCTGTAGCTTACGTGGGTGGGTTGGATCTTGCTAATGATCGTTGGGATACTATTTACCACAACAACTCGGCCATTCGCGACGCAAGCGGTATCACTTTTAAGAATCAAGGGTGGCTGGATGGTCAAATCCGAATTCACGGACCGGCAGCGAAGGATGTGGCCAACAACTTCGTGGCTCGATGGAACTCGAACTATTTGCCCAGTCAGAGCATCAAGGACGACTTGCTGGACTTTGAAAACCCGCCGTACGAACACATCCCGCCTATAAATTATGCCAGCAGCAACACGACGGGCGCTCTGGGCGAACAAAGTATCCAAATCACGCGGACTTTCAGTTGTAAGTATGAGCATTACAAGGAATTCGCGCCTCGAGGAGAAAATTCACTGTTCCAAGCACGGCTCAAGGCAATCAAGAACGCCAAGAACTTCATTTACATCGAGGACCAGTACTTTATCCTCGTACCGGAGCTGCTAGAGGCTATTATGGAGGTGATGCCGACGATTCAACGCTTGATTGTCGTCGCGAACCCGCAAACGAATCCGTTTTCGAATGCAGGGTACATCAAGTACCTGTACGAGATGGTGTCGCCTATTCGGGAAAAGTACCCGAACAAGTTCAAGGTGTACACGACCAAGGCGGATCGTAAACTCATGATCCACACGAAGGTCGTGATCATTGACGACGTCTACTTGTCCGTTGGCTCGGCTAACTGGAACCGGCGGAGTATGACGTCCGACCCGGAGCTGAACGCGGAGGTGGTGGATGGCGAAACAGTGAAATCTCCCGAAGGCGTCACCGTCGGCAAATTGCCTCGTGACTTTCGCGTTCGGAAGTTCGTAGAGATGACGGGACGAAGCTATGACGAACTCGACGCCATGACGTTCATCGAAGCAGCGGACCAATTCGCGGTAGCTGCTGCTGATAGCTCAAGTATCTTGGACTCTTTGGAGATTGAGCATCACGCGTATTTTTTCGTTATTACAGACACAATCCGCAAGGTTTCGGATCCGCAGGACACCTGCACGTACACATAGACGCAAAATAAACTACATGTTAAATACTAGAGCGAGGTCGACTCGGTTTGAGTAACCGAGATATCAATTCTATCGTCACGTATGAGAATCTCATAGTTAAAACCTGAATGATCTCGTCTCGCTAAAGTTATAGCGATGTTGGTCCTTTGAAGCTCTCAGGGTCTGAAGTCCAGCCTCGCTTGACACTTGGACCGATGTCGGAGAAACGAAAGCTCTGAAGACGAATTGCCAGTAGGGAAACTAATGGCGCTTGCTGAAAAGAGTCCTCATTTGAGGGACCCCTGGCGCCGCGGGAAACTCTTGTTGGGTCCTCGTCGTCGGAGTCTTCGAACGAAAAACTGCTGCTGCTTGAGAAGGGGCTGTAGTGGTACGCTGTTCTCTCCGTCCAGTACTCGTACGGTTCATCACTGTCACTTTCGTCAAGGTAAATGCTGCCCGAGTCGGACGAGCTCGAGTCCAGGAAATCTGTGAAGTCGCCTGCGATTCTATTCGCCTGGTCTTCGGTTGCGATATCCGTGACGATATCATCAACGCTTCTTTCGATACTGTCACCTTCGTCGCCTTCAAGCGTTGTCAATACTGGCAGTAAAACGTTCTCACTAGCCGACTGGAGGGATTCCACGTCCCAATCTTCGTCTGGAGTTGGTAGCACATGCGTCGGTGCACTGTTGCAGATACGCGGACAGGATGAGCTTTCAGTGCGCTTACGCGGTAAGAGACTGATCGATCGGAAGCCCTGGCGGCCCATAACGAACTTCAGTTGGCAATGAGCAATACTTCTGTACTGGAAAACAAAAACTGCATGCTTTTTCTTCTTATTTACATAATTCTTTGAAATCTTTAGTTCCATTATCTCTAAGCACCCAGATGTGGCAGCTTTAGATACCCTTCAAGCGAGTTGATGTGCACACAGAGGTCACCAATGGATGCCGGAGGGGGCCCAATACGTCTTTGCCACACTTGGGAATCGTAACGCTTTAGTCCGCCTGCATCGGGCAATTCAACGTGTTCACCGTCTTCGCCCCCAGTTTTACTCTGTCCACCAAAAAGCCGCAGATCTTGAGCAATCTGCAGCCAAGTGGTCATCGCCGAATCAAAGAACACAGCTCTTGCCTCGTCTTCTTCCTGGTCCCTCCGTCTTCCAGTCACTTTGAAAAGTGGGAACCACCGTCTGAAGATCGTCGAAAGGTTGAGCGACTTCCGCTCAACGGTCCATTCCTTAAGCAGTGCGTATCGTGCCTGGTGGATATCGCCGCTGCATTCCGCAAGCAGAAGCATCGCCACTCGAACGCCATCGCGAGACACTGCAACTCGAAATCGCTCTGCAACAGCCACGGCCACTCGTACGAGACCCCCGAAAGCAGGATCGGAAGTCCGGACATCGTAAAGAACTCGCACTAGTGCAGCAACTTCTTGCTGTCCTTCAAACATCCACAAGGGCCAGAGACGTCGCAAGGACCGTACCAACCGATGAACCTTCGGCTCATCGCGATAACTCGAACCAAAGACCTCATGAACATCGTCTACAGTAGCCAGTAGGAGCTGTAAAGAGCAATTATCCCCTACAACATCATGTGGCAGTTCACCCTTGAAATTTGGCGTCGTTGTAGGCAACGGAGGAGGAATCACTTGGTTTACAGCAGCGTTGCTGGTGGTTGGTGCGACCCCTGCAGTACCTGGAGTAGTTGTTCTCAGTGGTTTCTGGTAGTCAGTAAGCAGCATAAACTCCAGCACTTCTGAATGTCCCAGTCGAACAGAAATGTGAAGTAACGTGTCTCCCAGTGCCAACTTGCCTTGCTCCACAGCCGAGAAGAACTCCATCTTCTCGTCCTGCAGCTCATTGAGCCGCTCCTCTCTTTCCAGTGAATCTGTCAGCGTCTCGAGATGCGTCTGCTCCTGCATGCAGATGTCCAAGTACGTGGCTCGAGAGATCTGCAGTCCTCGTAGATCCGGACGGTAAACAGCTCGCAGCGCCTCGACATCTCCGCGATACGTTGCCACCACCTGATCCGACAATTCGTCAGCAACTGATGGCAACGGAAAATACGAATTGGAATTGAAGTGAACGAACGATCATAACGAACAGACCATGTGACGGAACTGCACAGCTTCATCGGGAGGAGCACTGTGCGTTTGCCCCATGTTCAAGAGTTCTGCTACAAGTGTATGCCAATGCACATGAAAGGACACATGGCTACATCTCGGGGAGAAAATGGCTTCACAATCGAACGACTACATCTACCTATCACGCTTGACTTACAAAGTATCTGTTGTCATTTTCACCCAATCAAATACCTTGTTTTCCGATTTCCCACCAATCGTATGGCCTCTACAGTCTCCATTCAGAGCTTCCCTCATGCCGACTCGGATCGACGTCTCAGAGGCTTCGGGGCCGCTGTCGCTATCCCCCGCGCCGTCCCCGACCTCTTCAACGTCGTCCACGTCGTCTCTAGATGCGTTTCTGGCCTCGGAAGACCCGAATCCGCAGCTCCCACCGCCCCAAATGACCGCACACCGCGTCATTTACGGTCGCAACGTCATCCAAGTGCCCCTGAAGCAGCATGAGACCAACGAGTACGTGAATCTGGTCCTGTCTCAGCTTGAGTTCGATGCTATGGCGGTTCACGTCCCTCAGTACGAAGAACTACCGCCTGAGGAGCTTTTAGAGCGCATCACGAACCTTTTAAAGGACCAGGAGAGCAAGAAACGCCAGCGTTTGGGCTCTAGCAGCTCCATTACGTCCAATGACACACCAGTCGCAGGTCCGGACTCCATCGCAGCCTTCCAAGGTCGACTTTTAGAGCTCGAGTACGAACGGAAGAGGCTCCAAACCAAGTTAAAAGGCTCAAAAGCTCTGCAGATTAGTCTCACGGAGGAAAATACGACACTGAGAGTGCAGTTGGACCAGGCAGAGCAAGATGCAGTTGATATTGAGGGGCTTTTGCAGGAGAACGAGCTGCTGAGGTACCAGACACTGCATCTAGGAGGAGACGTTTCCAAGTGGAAGAACGTGGCGGTGAAGGCTGTTACGGAGTTGAGAGCGTTAAAACAGGAGCTGATGACGCTGAAGACGCAGGTGAAGGACGATCGAGATGAAACGAGCTTGACAGTAGAAGACGCTATGACTATGATGGCGGAGGATGTGAGCAGGAGAGAGCAGGTGCTTCAGCAGAGTTACTTGGCTGAAAAGAGGGAGAGGGAAGTCATGGCTGAGAAGTACTACGAACTCTCGGGTAGGATTCGAGTGTTCTGTCGCTTGAGACCTGGGAGAAGCAGCGAGGAGGAAGCCAAGACGCCTGCGTTGGTCATGCCCCGACCGAATAACTTACTGGTGGCAAGTTCAGGCAAGGAGTTTGCCTTTGATCAGGTATTTGGACCGCATAGTACACAGTCGGACGTGTATATGCAGATTGAACCGCTCATTGCGTCCTTCACCGATGGATACAACGCCTGTATTATGGCATACGGACAGACAGGATCGGGCAAGACCCATACGATGGTAGGCAACGATCAAGGCCCGTTGGAACATCGAGCTAACGGCCTTACGGTGCACGCCAATGCTGGTATGATCCCACGAGCGCTGCAGCAGATATTCTCGATGGTGAAGAAGCGTCAGATGACGTATGTGGATTCTCTGCGTGTAAGTATGGTGGAGATTTACAACGACCAGATCTTGGATCTCCTTCAGGGGGGCAAGAACGCTGTGGCAAAGAGCGAGACGGACATTATAGAGCGTGAAGTGAGTGGCTACCCACAAGTAGATGCGGTGATGCGGGACGGGAACGCCAACAGAAACATTGCCGCCACGAAGATGAACTTGGAGAGTAGCCGTTCCCACGCCCTCGTGTTCCTGCACCTTGACAGCCGACATCGTGAGACTCACGAGGTGCGCACCAGTACGTTATGTCTGGTTGATCTGGCTGGTTCCGAACGAATTTCTCGTAGTCAAGTGGAGGGGGATCGCTTGCGGGAAACGCAGCACATCAACAAGTCACTGGCAGCTCTCGGAGATGTGGTCTATGCTCTTCAGCACAAAGCGAAACACACACCTTACAGGAACTCCAAGCTCACGTACATGCTTCGTGATATGCTTTCGGGCCAAGCTAAGACGCTGCTGATGCTGCAGTTAAGTCCTGACCTGGAAGATGTGGAGGAATCCACCTGCTCGCTACAGTTCGGAGCTCGTGTGAGTCAGGTGCAGATGGGTGCCGTGAAGCCAAGTGTGGAGAGTGGCGCGCTTTTCAAACTCCAAGAAGATAACCGAGCCCTTGAAGCCAAAACGCAGGTTATGGAGGCTCAACTGAACGTCTTGCAACAAGAGTATCAACAGCAAGGAGATGAGTTACGTGAAGCACAAAGTAGCAAGGAGACGGTAGAACGACAGCTTTGGCTTCTTGGCGGTCGACAACGACAAGGGAAGGCTGCGGATGAACTGGAGCACGAGCAGTTTACCGCTGAGGATTCTTCTCTGTCGCCCTCTCGACCTCCAAGCCCAACTCCTTCAGCCAAATCCAGTCGCAGTGTTTCATCCACAACGTCGGTGCGTTCAGCGCGGTCCGGTCGGTCGGTTCGATCCGGGCAGACTTCAACACCTCAGCGTCCTACAGCACGACGATCTCAAGTGCCGTCCTCATCACGACTATCAGGTACCTCTCGACCTTCAACTGTCAGTGGCTCAGGGACCCCTTCTTCGGCAGTATCTCGGCTTCGACGACCGGAATCGATGTCTGAGCGAGAAGAACGGCGCAAATCCCTGTCCGCAGCTTCTCGTGATCGAGTGGTGGACCCTGATCTACGTCGCAAGTCCCTGTCGGCCACCGCAGCCAGCCGAATCACAGACCAAGGTGATCGGCGTAAGTCGTTGTCAACGCTTCAGACACGCTCAATGTCTGGATTGGCAACGCCTCGATCTCGAACAAAAGAAGCGCCGTTATCGGAAGGACGAGTGCCGCTACATCCTCCTGCTAGAAGACCAGCAGGGTCGCCATCGGCTCCAGCTTCTGCTAGACAAAGCGCTTCGGCTACCGGTAGCCGATTGTCGAGACCTCGATCTGCTAAGACGCTGGGGTCATCCACACCTCCTGCGTCTTCTCCGTCTTCTGTTTCATCGACAGAAAGTAAATCTTCACGCACGCTGCATCGAACATCGTCTTCAAGAACCCCAACGAGAGCTGCTACGTCTACGACGAAGACCGAGATGCGTCGCTCCTCTCTGAACACTCGGAACTCGTCATCATCGACTCCATCCCCAGCACGACGAGCAGCCAGCGCACAATCGGGCTTCGGATGGAAGTAAGTCGGAGCTCTCCTGTCGATAACATCATTTACAGCAATCGCGTCTATTTGGTTAGTGATCTACTTCCTCCAGAGCTGTCGAGGAGAAGTTAGAGTGTTATCGGGACTCTTCCGCACGTTTCGGTGCTCTTGCAGTTCCTGTTCGTACCCCCTGCTCAAGAAACGAACGATGAGTGAAAAAGCTTATAAAGACGCCAATTCAGCATACGTACTGGAGAGCAAGTTTCACACGCTCCTCGGTAGTTGGAAGCAGTTGATTCAGCGCCGGTGACCGTGTGGTATACGTGCTCTTCATCGAGATACGAGGATTCAACGAGTTGCTAGGCCGGGTATAAACTGCCGGTTCTCTTGCTGAGACGTCAACGTCCAGAGCGTCTACATCCAGACTGTGTCGAGGACTCATGACAGCTTCCAGTTGTCGACGGCGGTCCTCGCTTCGCTGTGTCCGGATACGATCACGCAGCGCCTGAGAGAGCTCCATATTGCGAGCTGCTCGGTTCTTCGTAGCTTGTAGTTCAGCCACAATGCGGCGTACTGGCACGGACGGCGAAAAGTGCGAGATGCGAGACTTGGGCACCTCGAAGACCGACGGTCCAGCTGATGTGTCCCTCGGCGTAGCAGCAGGTAAACTCTGCATCTTCTTGGGCCCCGTGCCGTTGGAGTTGCTTGTGTTGGCAAGACCCGAGTTGTTACCGTTTCCTCCTGTTCCTATACTTGCCAGAACGGATCTGGTGCCTGGATGTGGCGAATTGGAAGAATCCTGAGACTCCGGGGAGGTAGTCGTTGTCTGCGTATCTTGGTAAGCTGTAGTCGCGTGTAATTTGATGTTGGCACTGAACTGAGCGCCACGAAATAGAAACCCGAGCTCTTCTTCAATCGGGCGCCAGTGGTCTGCCACAACTCCGAGCTTCACCACTGAACAGACGAAGAAATAGACGCATTCGAAGAAGCGCTCGTCCTCTTTGTGCTTCTCAAAGTTGCTGCAGTGGAGAACGAGACGAGCGTAGGTGGTTGACATGGAGCGGGCACAGCTTTGTTGGGCCTCAAGAGCTCGCTTCACTCGTTCCTTCTGCTCAGTCACGCCCTGCGCTTGCTGTTGCGATTGTTGATCATCTTCATCACGATCTTTTGTCTCGCTATCGATGCACCGTTTCCGATCTTGTAGCAGTTGTGTGAGTTCCTTCTCCAAGGCCTTCACCTTTACAAACGCCAGTGAATATCCGATCGCCGCACGGACAAAGAGAAACATAACGTCTACAAAAGCGAAACCACATTAAAAAAAAACTTCAATGGTTAGCTGGAAACCCATCTCGTTAAAACAGCACGCACCGGTCTTGTGGAAGTCGACGAACTTGTGCGGTAGATGGAATTGACCATTGCGCCAGCTGTGCTCAATCTCGGAATAAATGTCATCTGCATGCACGACAATTAATCAGAACGTAGTCAAGCTCCACCCTGTGCTGCAGCACTCACCCATCCTCTTCCGAACGTCGTCGGAAGAACCTCGCACTGGTGCAGTCTGCCTGAAACATTTTAAAACTTATCAACAACACAATAGACCAAGCAATACCTCCTCGTGAGACTTACTCTGGCTGCTGGCCATTCCGGCTAGCGCTACTTCGGCTCGTAGGCGGCTGGAACGCTGGCATCCCTTCTCAATCAGGTCACCAAAAATCACACTGAGATTACCACGCCCCAACTTCAGCAGGCGATAAAAATAACAGCAAAGTACAGATAAAGTTCAACACATATTCCTCTTCATCAGTCGGTAGCTGTACCAGCACTCTTCGGTCTTCAAGTGAAGTTAAGCCATCGCCCGACACTTTAAATGGTCCATTCGCTGCCTTCGTTCGCCTCGTCCTCCGGTGTGATGAACGGCGTGTGGATGGACTTGATCATAACCTCGCCACAGAAAATGCACTCGGACGCAATGATCTCGTCGAGCTTTTGCTGAACCATCTCTCGTTCCTGCGCAATGGACTGCTCCTTCGCCGCATTCTTGGCCTTGGCCGTTGCTGCTGCATTACTCCCCTCGGCACCAGGGGTCATGACTTCTTTCTCGCTGGACGACAGGTTCAAAAACGGGAAAGCAGCCAGCGGCCGCTGGAAAAAGTTCGTGCTGGTAGGCATCTCGGTGGACAGCTCGTTGAGCTTCTGGATAAGCTGCTTCACTGTCTGTCGCTGGAAACTATTCAGATGCTTCTGCATCTCCTGACGCAACGCGCCAGCGTGGAAAGCGTGGGAGCACGGGAAGAGGTAGAACTCCTTGCCCAGGAGGTTCTGGCCCGTAAGCTCGCAGCGCTGGTTGCCTGATACAACAGCGCACCTCTTGCGCAGCTTTTGCATGTCTGCACGGATCAGTTCGGCCGACTGCGTGTAGTCTTGCATCTCTTCCTTCAGCTGCTCAATGCGGTCGTTGTAGACCTCAAGCGACTCGCAAATTTCCTTCTTGAAGTCGTTGATAAGTACGAAGTCCGGGAAGAATGGCAGGATGTCCTCGATCTTCAGCAAACCACTCTCCTTGAGGATGTTCATAGCGTCCTTGATCTCGCCACCAGCGTCAATCGTGTGCTTGGCGATAAGCGTCCAGAGTTTCTTTCGGGTCTCGTCATCCTCGGGCATGCTGGCCATTTCCTTTGCGATCTTCACATCCACCTGAAGAGCCTTCTCGACGGCATCTTGATACAAACCCATGGCCGAGTAGATGTAGATACAGGCTCGGTTCTTCTCATTCTGCGTGCAAAGACGAAGTGCGAAGGCGATGTCGAACAAGTGCTTGCCGTTGTGTTTCTTGCGCAAGAAGCTGATAAGCAGGCGCTCATCGGGGTGCTTGGCCAACAGGAACAACAGGTAGTTGTGGATCGTGGGGTCGCGGTTGCCCTGCTTGATAGCGAACTTCAGGAAGCGAATGGCCATGTCCAACACCGAGCGGCTCTTGGTCGTGTTGCTAGCTGGATCGCCGCCCACGCCGCTCTTTTGGTGCACATGACGCACAATAGACGGAATGAGACGCGTCGGGTTCAGTGTAGCAGCCTCAAGCCATGCTTCGTACACCTCCTTCGGTTTGTGGATGATCAGCTCGGGCGAATACTTATACCAGAGCTCCTCCACCTTGGACGTCTCTACGCTGCGTAACAGCTCAATAGCAGCGCCATACTCGCCGCGATCCACGTGGTACGTGATCACCTTCTCATAATCTTCAATTAGAGTCGCATAGAACACAAGCTCATCTGGTCGTCCATGACTAGAAATGAGGTTGAACGTCGTGGCGGGGTCCAAGTGGCTCTTCTGGTCCTGGAGAAACTGCTTGAACTCAAACAGCAAATTCGCGTGAGCGTCGACATCCTGCGCACTGCCCTTCAGCACGTTGAACTTGTCCAAGAAGAGCTCAACAATCCACGAGCACAAGACCGTCTTCTGTGTTTTCTCCTCGCTCCCTAAACTTTTCAGTTTCTGGAGCAAGAAGAGGAGCAACGAGTCGCGCGTTTCCTTCTCAAGGAACTTCAGTGCGACCTCCTCGAACGACCGCGTCGTCTTCGCGTAGATGACTGCAGCACGATCGTAATCTCCCTTATCGAAAAGCTTGTCTGCTTGCGCCGTCAGAACGCGCTGGCGTTCCCAGCCATTGCGGCAGACACCCAACGCTTGTTCGAAATCGCGGTCTTCGCCATTTCCTGCCACAGCCTTGTTCAGGAACAGCTTCCACACGTTACGGTCTTCGTCGGCTATCACCACCTCAAGGATACGGCGGTTTGAGTGGATCCACACCGTGTTGAACGTCTCGTCCACCGTAATCCCGTGCACACTACCGACGCGCGAGTCAAAAGATTCTTCCATCACAACAACTCCACTCAGCTTCGACACTACTTGCACATGACGTGCGAACAACAGGATCACGTGATACTGAGTCACGCCCATCGAAATCGGCGGCGTCCAGGAGCCACGACTACCTGACGACTTGTCAGGTTTGCCAGGATAAGCCAACAGACCTGTTCCCGTCGTCACGTTCTCCATCGTACTCGACAGTCCAAACACAAATTCACCATGGTACACACCCTCACCCGTAAGCACTCCAAAGCCCTTGGCTCGCTCGCGTTCCTGCTTCGCGTAGAACCGCAGTTCCGCTGCAGTGATATCACCTGGCAGTTCCTGGAAACGCAACTTGTCCGGGCTCGTGTAGTCGTTGAACATGGCTTCCAATCCACCCGGTCCGCCGCCAATGAACTGGAACATACGCGTCGGTCTCTTTCCCGACGCCGACGTTGTCAGCATGACGTAGTATCGCAAGTCCCCGGACGGCAGCTTCCAATGCTCAAAGCCAATGCCTGCAATAGGTCCCTGGTTGGAGATCTGGTAGACCTTCTTAAATGACTTTTCCTTGCCTCCATCAAACTCCGCTTCGAAGACTGCGCCAGAGTCTGTACCAATAAGTACAGGCTCCGAAGCTTCAGGGGATCCGGATTGACGATCCCACGCCACACTAGTGAACTGAAGAGCCTGAGCCTTCATGATCTTCTTAGGACGGGTAGATCCTGTGTGCAAGTAGAAGTTGGAGCCATTTTCCATGGAAATCAGCACGTGAGCGCCCGTGGGGTCGATGAACACGTTGGACATGGCTACACGCGGCTCAATCATGATCTCTTCCACTGATCCAGAGCTGTCTGTGGCTTCGGTAGTGCAACGCAACAGCATTCCCTCCTGGGAACCCATGGCCAGCACCCCGTTCCCCACACCCATGCAGTTAAGAGTGAACCCTTTGCGTCTCGAGACCTTAAGACCGTGCTCCCTTAGCTCGAACATGGGCTTCTCCTCCTCCTTGTCCTTGGCAAGGCCTTCGTCCCCAACTGTCTCGAACTCAAAGTCGTCATTGCTGCTGCGGTCGCCGCCGTACGTGTCATTAGAGGCGCCAGCGCCGTATGGAGACTCGTACACATTTCCTGCAGAGCCCCCAAGGCCGCTATCGAAGCCGCCGCGGGAGTCGCCGAAGGACTCTTCCTCCTCCTTCTTCCAGTCCGCGAACAGATCCGCTGACATGTTTCCTTCGACGCAGAGCGCTCACAAGACGAGAGCTATACCAGGATTTCCTGCCTTCTTCTTCCCGATGGGAAAGATTAGAGTAACCCAGGGTTACGGTGTACCCCTTCTTGTGAATGTACCTAAATTTTGGCACAGAATATCACTACAGCTAAAGAAATGGGCGAGGCTGGTCCCGAGCAGTTCGTGACAGGGAGCCGTACGCTGCTGAACGCGCTGCTGCGGCGCGGCGACGTGGTGCCCGACGAGATGCAGTGCGTGCAGGAGCTGGTGGAGTGCGCGGACAACAACGCGCAGAAGATCGCGGCGGCGCTGGCGGCCAACCGCCGACGAGGAGCTACTGTAACCGGCGCAGACACCACCGCGCAATTACTGAAGGAGCAGAAGGCGTTTATCGCGCAGGTGGCTGCAGGTTACTTTATCGTGTTTTGTGTGTGGGTTTGGACTTAATGCTGTGTTTGCATTGACTGGGTAGATCGCGGAGTTATATGAGCAACTGAGCAACAAGCCGGAACCGGCCGCACAGTAAAGTCTGCAGTTGTATTAAAGCACGGATCTTGATGAATTCACTGACCAGTTTCGAGAACAGTCTGTGACAACGTTGTTGCTGAATTCTACAAAGGATAAGAGTATTGTTCCTGTTCTGGCAAAAAGTCTAAGTACTAGACGTACATCAGTACAGGATACTACCCGTATATGTTTGTAGAAGCGATGTAAATTTATCATGTTGACCTCCAGCAAAAACTCTAACGCGCGTAATTGTTCGTGTTACTGCATCAACATTTGTCGCGAGCCTAATGGAGACATTGAAGCACTGTCATTGTGCCACTTGTACGTGTACTACATGCATCATATTGCATTATTATCTCGTAACTATTATCTTTGTGCCTCGATGGTACGTGTAAGCATTCACCAGCCTTTGGCAAACGCTTGGCGGCGCTGCGCAATCC